>CM060949.1:139189477-139366977 GCA_030765055.1 Mantis religiosa
TAAGGTTGCTTAAATAAACGTGGACATTTTACGGAGAGAATTAACATAAATATAATACATGGATATTGACCATTTTTATGCACGACGAAATGCGTACACTGTCGACATTAGAACATTGACAGTTGAAGCAGTGTTCCCTCGATGTGCGCCATCTTTGAAGCTGTATAGCACGTGATGTGATCTTTGACAGCATTTTAAAGCAACGCTCCATTTTATCCTGTCAGTTTGGTTTTCGGGGTATTTGTACCCTTTTGCCGTTGGTTTTCTTGGCTTCTCCCATAGAGGTGTGAAATACTTTTCTCAGGTTACGCGTGGATGTGTCGTAAGGGTTAATTCCCTTATAAAATAATACTCACGATGTTCTTTTCCATAACGGAATTATTTCCCTAATAATTAAGAAGTTACTGCAAGTCGAAGAGATATAACCTCTGTCGCGTAAGCGTTGAACAGTAAGCGACCTTTGGACTTTCCACTTTGTGGGTTCTTAAAATTAAAAGTCAACTTTGCAGAAAGTCAAAATGCTCTTTATTTCCGTAGAAAGACACTTTTGTACAACTCTGAGCAGCAGAATTACAAAACATAAACAAACGAAACATTCAAGTTCATCTGCCACACACCCACAAACAAAAGAATTCTCTTTCAAATTACTACACACACATGGTTATTAGTTCTTGACTCGGCACAGTTCAAACGTGCACACACTGCACTTAAACTCCATTCACTGACTCGCTACTGCGTATCCTAGCAGCTCCCAGCCAAACAGGCTGTCGAGAGCCAAGAGCCAAGAGCAGGTGCAGGTTGCCCGGGTTCTCCCAGGCGGAGATTAACATTCTACGGTACCTTTTCCACTGTGCGGATTTACCCGTGCTTCATAAAAGATATAGTCCTTTGCACCAGCTTGCGTGTCGTTGTTTAAGACGGCGCAGTTGGTCTCTACTGATGCTTCTGGTGCCGGGATGTCACTCCGATGAAGGGGGGCAGTGCCCGTTCCACCTCGCTTTGGGCGGTCGCTAGTGATCCGTCAAGCAAAGGGGGGAACCACTAGCGAGAGGCCAGATGGAATTTGGTTTTTAAGGTTAGGTTTTTCCAGGTCGTGCCCATGCTCTCGGGCACAGCTGCGGATATCATCCTTCCAGCCAAGCCCAAGGTGCAGCGTGATCTGGCGGTCATTGGGGATGAAGGAGGAGAGCCAGACTTTACAGCCCAAGGGCATCCTTGGGGATACGGTGGTCATATGGACCAGTGTGTTCACCAGCTGGTTTGGGTGAGGAGTGATCTTGGCATACAACGTGCGCGTTCGTTCACGCACAACGCCCTCAACGTAGGGTATGCCAGACTGGGTGTGTAGGAAGTGTGATGGGAACCTGCGGTCGTATCGTAGATCATCCTTAAACCCTGATCTGTACGGCCTGCAGCCTGCGAAGTCTGGTATGAGCCACCGAACCACAGACCTCGCATCCATACAGGATCATAGGCGGAACGATCGCTCGATACACCCGCAGTTTGAGTCGGATGGGCATTGTTAAACGGAAGATGGGATATAGTTGCCTGAGCACAGCGTTGCCAAGGCCGGCCTTTGGCCTGACATGCGGAGTGATAGTGAGGCCGCGGTCCAGTTGCATTCCCAGGTATTTGGTGGATCGAACTCAGTGGATCCTTCTCCGTCGCGACCGCAGGTCCCCTCCCGGTCGCCAGCTACAGGTCTTAGCCAGCATGAGAACAGAGCTCTTCTGTGGGCTGATGGGCATCCTCCACTTCTCACTCATCCTGCCAATGGCGTGGAGCTGTCGCTGTAGAGTGGGGAGACAGTAGCGGACGTTCTTGTTCTGTGCCAGTATGAGGACGTCGTCGGTATACTGACACATAGCAGTGCGAGGTTCCGTACAGGTTGTTGATAACTCCCACTGCCGCATATATACCCAAACCACTGTTTCTCGAAGGCTGCCGAAGTTTCTCGAAAGCTGTCGAAGCTTCACGGCCTTTCGTGGTGCAGCGGGAAAGTTCAGACTGTCGCTTTCTCCCTCTGTTGCGTGCTCTCTCTCTCGGCAAGAAATTAGCGCTGCACCCACGCACTGGCCGATCTACCTGTCTCTTGTTTACTGCCCGCGCACGGTTTGGGAGCAATTCAACAATGCCTGGCGACAATAGGGTATGTAAGTGATCTGAATTTGTAATGCACGCTCCTAGTTTCTCTTAAACCACACTAAACATCTGCACTTTCACGAAATGACATGACATGCACTTATCATAAAAAGACTACTTGTCCTGATAAAATAATTCTACGAATTATATTCTCTCTAATTTTATAAATTTTAAGCTGACCCTCAGCTCACTTGCCTTTCAAGAAACATGTTTACAGCCCTTTGAACTGATTTAGGAGCCTTGTGCGAGGGCCATCGGAAACTTCAGCAATACATTGATCTAACGTAAAAATGATTGATTTATTTGTCATTATGTATGTTTTAATATCATTTATTAATAATTCATTGCTTGCAGTCACATTAATGCTTTGAACATACACACTTTTGTCTCTAAAAATAGTAGTTTCCTTAATTTTGTTTGGAGTTATTAAAATTCCAAGAGTGTGAGGCAATGTGTATTTGCTTTAATAATTCTTTCAGCTAATCAAAATAAAAACATTAATACTGATGTGTTTCCCCAGCTTAGAATAGATTTTACTAGTTATTTTCTGTTATATGGCTTTGTTACGAAAATTTCAACGAAATTTCACATGGGGATTAAATTTTATTGAAACTGCGTGCGAGAAGTTGAAATTTTGTGTTCTGAAGAGGGAGATTGCTTTCGAGCCTCTCAGCACAAATTAGCTACACGAGGGGGGTGTCGTAAAGTTTTAATTTTCACCTTTAAAGATGTGACAGAGAGTTTGTGTTGATGTGTGCTTGATAGTTTTTCTCTATGTAGTCACCATCCAGATTTACACATTTTTCCCAGCGTTTCTTGACCTTCCGAATACCTTGATTTTAGAAGTCTGCAGAATTTGCTTTAAACCACTCTTTCACTTCATTAATGACTTCATTTGTGTTGTCAAATCGGCTACCATGCGATGGATTCTTCATTCGTGGGAACAAGGAAAGGTAACTTGGTGCGAGATCGTGCGAATAAGGTGGATGCTGTGAGGTCTCAAAGCCACATTCCCTTGTTTTGTCAACTACAACTTGAGATGAATGATCTGGTGCATTGTAAGCCAGGAGACAAACAACTTTGGAGAGCATACCGCGTCGTTTCTTAATCAGAGCTGCTCGTAACTTGTGCAGAAGATTGCAGTAGTATCTGCCAGTGATGGTTTGGCCCTTGGCAAGATAATCTGTAAGGGTGGCTCCACGAAAGTCCCAGAAAACTAAAAACATGATCTTCCCAGCTGAATTTTACACCATTGCCTTTATGGGAGGTGGGAATCGGCATGTTTCCAATCCCTACTCGTGGTCTTTTTTTATCTGGATCATACTGATAGGTCCAGGATTCATCCATGGTTACCAGAAAATAAAATAATAAAAAAATCATCTTCATCCTGTTTAAACAGCATCAACATCTGTCTTCAAGGGTCACGACGTGCGTGTTGTTGGAAAATAGCTAGCAAGCGTGGAGCTCACCGTGCAGACACCTTAGACATGTGCAGTTAGTAATGAATAATTTTCCACACACTACCATGACTAAGATGTGTCTCATTCATGATCATTTGGATGATTGCCCGTCTGTCTGTCTTCCACTTCACTTTCTTCACTGCCACAGCATCGTCTATCATTGACGATCTACCAGCTCTTGGCTCATCTGTCAGGGACATGTTACCACTTTGAAAGTTCCTTTTCCACCTCACAATAGTGTAATACAATGGACAATCATTTCCATAAAGGGCTGTCAACTCATGGATTTCCCGGGCAGTTTTGCCCTTCAAATACAGGAACCTGGCCACACTATGAGCCTAAATTTTCTCCATCTTACACCCCAGT
Organism: Mantis religiosa; assembly: GCA_030765055.1. Lineage (NCBI taxonomy): Eukaryota > Metazoa > Arthropoda > Insecta > Mantodea > Mantidae > Mantis > Mantis religiosa. The sequence continues at coordinate 139,193,446 of CM060949.1, forward strand.
CACTAGTGGCACTCACTGTAAAGAAATAAAATGACTCAAATCACTGAAACTACCAACATTATGTCCAGAGGGAACAATGATGACACTGAAAAATGTTTATCACTCTAGCATAAAAACTGCCGGAGATAATTGAAACTTTACGTCACCTCCTCGTAATTATAAACAGCTTACAGCAAGATTTTAAGTTTGTTGTGAGAATTTCACCAAACGTACAGAACCAAGCAATGTTAATAGATTCTCTTCAGTAGCGAACGTACCTAAACAGAGACTAAAGCAAACAAAACTACATCATCACCGAACTAAACGGCTTCGCGGTTAACATGAGTCTGGTATTCGGCTGGCTGGTCAACAGTTCAATTCCAGCCAGGACTGTTTTATATGATTCGGATATTCTCCTATTCCTGAATCCTTATGCCTACAAATTTTGTGGAGGTAATCGTAACTTAGGCCTGGAGAGCTATATAATTCCACAGCACATAAATATATAATCAGAAGTAAGCCTGTGATGCCATCTGTAGAAGAACTGTCGTTAAATAACATGAACCTACGGTAGTAAAGAAGCAACAAAACAACGTAATTATCCAATGCATCACAATAAAACGTTTCTCTGTTAACATAAACACACTCTACATAATTATGAAAACAAAGCTCATTACTACAGTCAAAATGAATAATATTGCGAACAAACTGCGTACTTGTCACTGATGATAAATAACAGTTCATGTATAACATTAAAATGATATGGTCATAACGTCAGCGTGTCTGGACAAATGTTGAGGATTGGAGAATTTAAATATAGCTGAATATGTATAGTGACAACCTTTATAATGAAGTATTTTGAGAAACTAGGCGTTGAACTGCGATGTCTGTCCTGTCTACATCTAAGCCTTCGCTATTCTTTACCGCATTTATGAGCATTTATTCCTCTACTTAAGCATTTTTCTGTTTATTACTCCTTCTAATGCAGGTTACTCTTATTTCTTACAATTTAATTTTTTGCTGATATTGATTAGTGAAAATCTATTGTACGTTTTAACATTCATGTTTCTTATAATTCCAATTATTTTATGAGTTTATAACGTCTTATCATTCAATTATACATGGTCATATTCTACACAGAGTATTTTAGTGAACTTTTTGTCAGCTCCTTACTCTTGATGTGACTTAATGTCATCTTATGCTACTCTTTGTATGAAATGTAAATTATTGAGGCAATGCTACACTGAAAATTTGCCGAAAATGTTGAAAATCATGGGATTTCCTTTTTTTTAGCATTTTTGGTAGCCTAGAGTGTATTGTAATAGATGACATGTTATTTTATCTTTTTCACTATTTTAGGTTATCAGGGGACAAATTAAAGAGACATTTAACAAATGTTATTTTAAAATTAATTTTCTTTGAAACTTTTTTTTCTAACACTTTTCAGTATACAAATGCCCGTCTCGGTAGCGCAGGTGGTAGCATGTCTGCCTCACGTTCAAAAGGTCCCGAGTTCGAATCTCGGTCAGGGTGAGTTACCTGGATAAGGTTTGTTCTGGGGTTTTCCCTTATCCTTACAGACCAATATCGGGTAACTGTAAGCTCCATGGACCCTGTACGCATTTGAGCACCATTTCACCCAATGTATTCAACGTCCAATATGACTTAACGTTGGAGGACGTAAAACACTTTCCAGTATACAAAATGCCTCACACGTCGAAGTTTTTCATTTAACTTGGTGAAACTTACAGGATAAGTCCATAATATCTAAATAAGAAACTTAACATTCTCCTTTTTGTTAATCCCCATGTTTTGAAAATTATTTGGTGTTAAGTAATAAAAAATCTAATATTTTTAAACTTTTGAGAGCTAACACATGGAGTATATTTTAGAACAAATGCTACAAGAATATTCAAAAAAATAAAAAAGTGGGTCTTTTAAAACTGATACTAGTTGAAAACAAAAATTCAACGTAAAAGCTCAAATTTTTTGACGCGTAGAAAATTTTATATAGCGAGTAATTTTTACAATGTTTTCACAAAAATAATTAACAATTAATGAACTATTTGGTGTAACAACATCACAATTTGCATGGAAGTTCATAATGATACTCTAATTATGTGGCTAAATTTTCATAATTATTATAGAAGTTGTAGCTTTCAGTGAAACCTTGCCTTAAATAGATACAGGTGAAGTTTTCAAAGAATAGGATCTTGTATGAGTGTATCTACTACGCAAATGGCGGGTAGAAAGGTAACAGAATTCAAACCAAATATTCAATACCGGTATTAAAGTAAATCATGTTTTTTTAACAGTTTATAATCTTCATTTAATTCAGTATCTTACACTAATTTACATTAACACCGCTCCTAGCTCACTGACTAGCAACTCAGTTCAAAAAGTACTACATAGTGTCGCCCTGGCGGTTGACTCGCGAAGCCGAAGCCGAAGCCGGTGGAGATTCGGAAAACTTCGGAACCAATCGTTACCGGTAGCGACAGACAGTTGAATGTAGAGTTAGAGAAAATAAACAGTTTTGAGGTTCTAGCAATTTTGAAATGTAGAACAGTGTATTTCGAGGAGAATAAAGTGCAGTTTTTGTGTTTCGTAACCTCGTTTTATCATTTCACGAACCCACAAAGTCACAACTGGTGTCAGGAGTGGGATAACAACATCACCGAAAATTATGGCCATAGAATCGGTATTGGAAATGCTTTTGCAGAAGATGAACGAATTAACAGCGAAGTCGGAAGCGGCAAATAACAACCTGGCCGCAGAGTTGAAAGAATTGAAAGTAAGATCGAATTGACCACAGAAATGAAGGCAGCGAACTACAGTCTGGCCACGGAAATGAAGGAGGCGAACGAGGTCCTCGCCGCCAAATTTGAGGAACAGTTGGCCGGCGTGAGGGATGACGTGACGGAGCTGGGCAAGCGGATGGGCCAAGTGGACGAGCGCGTCGAGGACCTGGCGAACCGCTTCAATGACCTAGAGGAAAAGGCCGACAGTAACGCCAAGTCCCTGAACGCCATGGTTGAAGACGTCGAAGACCTCGCGAATCGCGTAAACAACCCGGAGGGAAAGGCCGACAGCAGCGTCAAGTCCCTGAACGCCATGGTGGAGGACGTCGTCGGCAAGAGACTGAAGGATTTGAAGGCTGACGCACCGGGACGCGACACAACATCGGCGCGCGTCAAACCTCCGAAATATGACGGCGCGTCAACATTCGAGGTCTTCCGCCGCCAGTTCGACACAGTGGCCAAGCACAACAAATGGTCACCGGAGGAGGAGGCCACACAGTTAATAGCCAGCCTCCAGGGACTGGCCGCGGAAATCCTAAACGCGGTGCAGACGACGGCGGCGCCCAAGGACATCTGGGAGGCCCTGGAGAATCGCTTCGGGAACCACCGCTTAGCCGCAGCATACCGCAGCCAGCTAAAGGCAAGGTCGCAGCAGCCGGAGGAGATGCTGCAGGAGCTCGCCATAGCGATCGAGCAGCTGGCTAGCAAGGCCTTGGTTGACCTGCCACTGGAGTTCGTATCCCGGGAAGCCGCCTACAACTTTGTCGACGGGGTACGGGACACGGAGATTCGTCAGCGCCTAATGCTCGGCGATTATAAAACCATCCACGAGGCGCTGACAGCGGCATTAAGGATGGAGGCGGCCAAGGTAGCATCTATCACGACGTCGAGAACGAGGAGTGTCCGCTACGCCGGAGACAGAAGACCAGCTGTGGGACGCCGGCGAACACCTAGTGGCCTGTGTTGGGGGTGTGGACAGCCCGGGCACCTGCAGAGTGACTGCCCACACCAGGAAGGGCAGCGGGAAGAACGAGTAAGGCCCGGCGTGGAGAGGGGTACGTCGGCGCCATTACCACCATCCCCTCGAGTGACAATCCGCGCCGTCAGCCAGCGGATGGATGTCAACCTCATCGTGGACGGCTGGGTAAGAGGAAAGCTGTGCCGCGTGCTGGTGAACACCGGGGCGGCCGTGACCATCATCAGACCTGACGTCGCGAAGGGTTTGCCAACGAGGAAGCCGAGCCGACCATACGAGCTTGTGACGGCATCGGGCGACACCATGCCTGTGGAGAAGGAGGCCCTGCTGGAGCTGACCTTAGGACGGAGTGCCGTGCGTCTGTGGGTGTTCGTCGCGAAGGTGGCTGAGGAGGTTTTTCTGGGACTCGATGCCCTCAGGAGCCACGAGGCGACGGTCGACGTCGGCAGGAAGGTCCTGAGGCTCGACGGAGAAGAGGTTATACTCCGTCAACCAGATGAGCGCCTTGGAATTTGCAGGGTCGTCTTAAGCGAAGACGTGGTTGTCCCCCGCGAGGAGCGAAGTGATAGTGACGGCGCGACCGGAAGGCCAGACAGCAGGTGGGGTCCAGAGGCCGCAGGAGTACGACTTCACCTCGGAACATCGCAGAGGGAAGAGTCACGGTAACGCGGACGCTATGTCCCGAAGACCCTGTCCAGAAGAGTGCGGCCAATGCACAAGAGTGGAGGAGAAGGAGCGTGCCGCAGCAGTTCGAGTAGTCACGGCAATGCCTGCGGATGGCTGTGATAGCGCAGGCCTGAGGAGGGAGCAGCTGGCGGACGCAGACTTGGGGCCATTCTTGAGGGATGTGGAGAACCTGGTGGACCACCTCCACCTCATGCACGAGATGGCTCGCCAGAACATCCAGAAGGCGAGCGACCGCATGAAAACCCGATACGACAGGCAAGCCAACAGCCAAGGGTTCCAGCAAGGTGACCTGGTCTGGTTGTACCGCCCGACCCGGACCAAGGGAAACTGCCCGAAGCTTCAGCAGTCATGGCAAGGACCGTACCGTGTGGTGAAGAGGATTAACGACGTGGTCTACCGCATCCAGAAGGTGCCCCGAGGAAAGATGTTGGTGGTACACCTGGATCGCCTGGCCCGCTACGAAGTCGCTGTTCGGGACGACCAGCCTTGAGGAGGGAGCAGTGTCGCCCTGGCGGTAGACTCGCGAAGCCGAAGCCGAAGCCGGTGGAGATTCGGAAAACTTCGGAACCAATCGTTACCGGTAGCGACAGACAGTTGAATGTAGAGTTAGAGAAAATAAACAGTTTTGAGGTTCTAGCAATTTTGTAATGTTGAACAGTGTATTTCGAGGAGAATAAAGTGTAGTTTTTGTGTTTCGTAACCTCGTTTTATCATTCCACGAACCCACAAAGTCACAATATTTACTGTATCTAACAATAATGATATATCACAATTTTAACTGCTGTACAAGTTAATCAACACTTCACACGCAATTATATTCACAATGGTAACTGTTGAGACTCTGAGTTTATCCTCCTGCGTCCATTTGAAGAGGATAGTCATTGCAAAAGATTGCCTGACTATCTGAAGGAACACTGTTCAAAGAACTTGTGGCGAGAAAAATGCTCTTGCTAAAGATTGTCTGCGCTTAGTGAAAGCAGCCAATCTAGATGTTGGGATGGAAGTTGACTTCTGAACCAGTGTAAGGGAGCTCAAATCAGGTGATGTAGTACTCCATAGAACCACTGAGCCCATGAGTAATTAGCTGGCAGCGTTCCTTTCGCAGGAAATCAAACCATTCCCTCTGTAATGCCATATTTCCAGGATTTTTCTGAATTATCCAGTGTAATGTCCCCATTACCAACCAGATCGCACATCTGTGGAGCGACGTGTTTTTAAAACTGAATTCCAGTCATGTTAAGAAAGAGGTGTGTGTGTGTGTGCGTGCGCGTGCGCGTGCGTGTGCGTGTGCGTGCGCGTGTGCGTGAGAGAACAACATAACTCAAAAACTATATTTCGGATAAATACCAAACTTGATATTTAGTTTAATATTCTTTGAAGAAGTGATACAAACATTTTCCAGAAATTTCTCTTAATACAAATTACCCTTCACAGAATAATAATTCCGATATATTTTATTTTGTTAAGGATCACGGAACTGATTTTGTTTTTTAAATACTGTATGATAGCTAAAGTGTACAAAGGGAATGTTTTAGGAACAGCTTGTGAAGTCTAATTCATTCTGAAGGAATTTTGTGTAATGTGTATAAAGAAGTAAAACATGAGGACAGATCTCCATACCTTGGGCTTCAAATATAATGATTTTTCAATAAATCACGAGAAAAAATGTAAACAATGGTGGTTCTTCAGAAATTGATAAGTTGACGGAACGAAAAAGTATGATTTGGAGTAAATTATATGGTTTAAAGGGATCTATACTTTATTGCAGTATGTATATACGAGGGCTGTTCAATAAAGAATGATCATACACGGTAATAATTTTTCGCACTAAAATTCAAACTTATTATATTCTGTTAGCTTAATGTAAAACAAACACGCCGTAGTAGTTTCATTGTTGGTACTCCGGTTTCCCGCCTCTGAGAACCCGGCAAGTTCAGACATGTTCAGTATCGCCTACCGCTGCAATGGAGGAAACGTGCAATTAAAGTTGATGTTACAGGAAGATCCGGAGCTTCTTTCAAACGTAATCACTGCTGATGAAACTTGGCTACATCATTTTGATCCTGAGAGCAAACAGCGAAGCTCGGTGAGGGAATCTCCTTCATCACCAACCCCCAAATAACAAAAAGTGGTTGCTTCTGCTGGGAAAGTTATGGTCATCTCATTCTTTGATATTCATGGAATGGTTTATCAGCATGTTGTACCTTACATAAGTAACTGGGCAGTACTACAGGGATGTCATAAAAAGCATTGCAAGTCTATATATGGCACAAAAGACCGTATTTTCGTGAAGCGGTCTGAATGCTGCACCACAATAATGTGCGGCCACATATTGCCAATGTTGTTGCTGAATATCTTGAAAAAATCAACGTGAAGTGCATCCCTCACTCTCCCTATAGTCCGGATTTAGCCCCATGTGACTTTTTTCTATTCCCTAACTTGAAGAAACGCCTTCGGGGGAGGTATTATCCATCATTAGAAGCAGTGGTGAAGGCTGCGTAGGAGATTTTGAAGGATCTCCCAAAAATGGTTTCCAGCATGTCTTTGAAGACTGGCAGAAACGCTGGGACAAGTGAATCGCATTCAGGGTGATCTAAATTATGAGGATGAGTAAAGGTACGTTGTCAAAAAAAAAAAAAAAAAAAAAATGTGATCAGTCTTTTTTGAACAGCCCTCGTAGAATTACAAATTTCCTTTAAAATGAAAAGGATTTCATAGTCTACTAAACGAAATTGGGGATAAATTGCATTTGTCATGTACTTATGATTATGGTAAAGAATTAAAGTTTATTAGAAATAATTGTAGGAGCTAATAAAGAATAAACAATAATGGGCAGAGAAATCTGTTTGAGTATAACAAACAAGTTTGTTTTTCGTACAAAACCGTTTGTCCATGAAGATATTAGATATTCTTACACAAGTAGGAATTCTAAAATTATTTCTTTTGACAAACATTTGACACTAGTTTTGGAATATATGTGTAATTGCGTAGCTATTACTAATAATTTCCTGACCAGACATATAGTGTGCATGTTAAAGAGCACAAAAGTCACTTTTAAACAAAAGTTTTAATGTATAAAACGTATATTGCGAAGTTGAAATGGGTAGAGTAACTCTCTGTAAGTTTTCCTTCTCGCAGTATAATATGAAGTTTATATCTCCACAGATGTTAGTAGTTATTAAAGAGCATTAAGATTAATTTTCCAAGCAGAAGTCTGGAAAATCATGGAACCAAGTAGCGAGAATTATTTAATATCTTTAACGCAGAAGTGTGTTACTGTGCTGATAATAACGAGAAAGATAGCATGATAAGGAAATAAAAGTTAGATGGAATGACGTCTGGGCAAGGGCGTACAAATGACGTTGTAACAAAGGAACATCGCGAAATGAGGGGGCTGTAATGGACAAGTACCACCTCGTTTCGTGGATTCCTAATGTTCATATTACGAGGTTACCGTAACATGGCTGCCAACATAAAGAAGGGAGGAACTAAAAAAAGGAACCCAAGGTTTTCATTTCGCTGCGAATAAACGCACGTTAGTAAGCGCTTCTCTTTTTACGGGGCTGTTTCTGTAATTTAACTTTCATGCAACTTGGGGCTCCTGGTAAAATGAATTCGGACAACCGCTGCTGTCTCTGCGTCTAATGGATGTGCTGTCTTTTTTTTATTCTCCCAGCTTCAACAAGGAGCTGTGGTTAGACTTTGTACGACCTGTTTGTGGTTTCCACCAGCGATTAGAGACTATTAAATTACCGTTTAGCCTTTCAGCAATGCTAACGTGTTATCTTCTTCTTTAGGCTTGGAAACGAAAAATTTTTACGCTGAAGTTAAAAAATAAAGCTTAATTTAATATGAAAACGTTTTAATTAACGCGGAATAATATACATAATTTGGTAATTAATGGTACTTTCCACCAAGTCGTGTGTAAAGCAAATTTGTAAAGGTGAAATCAAAGTTTATTGGCACATCGAGTTTGAATCGGGGATCTTGGGTTTCCATCGCGGTGCTCCGACATACTGAGCTACGATGCAACATGTCGTGACAACACAGCATGACTCACATTTTCTCAAATAAATTTTGAGATGACAGTTTAGTTAAAGCAAGGCTGCCTGGAAGTCGAAATTCCTCCTCTTTTACTGGAGAGTACCGAAGTAACTCAAGGTTTTTTCCTGTAGGGCAATACCTTGTAGACTACAAAGCCTCCCCTTTCCCAACCGCCCTTGGGTGGTTGTATCAGCCTAATGTATCCATAATACCCACGAGTGTTGGAAACTGCATTCCCACTGAGAATAACTCAATTCGAATATTGCCCTATGAAAAATATATCAATAAATAGAGCCAGACTGAAAAATGCAATGCCATAGCAGGGATTTCAACCACGGATCTCCCGCTCTGCGTGTGGTTGCTCTAACCAACTGAGCTACTATGGCCAACATGCCGACATGCCATTAAATTCTCCAACTGACTCATATGTTTCCTGGTAGACCACTAGGGGTTCTCAAATTAATTTCATGTCGGTACGTTGGCCATAGTAGCTCAGTTGATTAGAGCAACCACACGAAGAGCTGGAGATCCATGGTTCAAATCTCGGCTATGGCAGTGAATTCTTCAATCTGGCTATACTCATTCAAACCTTAGCCTACACACGGCTAGTGTGAAAGAAATGATTATTTCCATCAATTTACCTGAATAACATAGTGGTTTAACTATGAAGCCTGGGAATTTACAGCATAGCAAGTTGCCACAAAAGGTGCATGCCTCATAGCATATGAGAACCCCTAGTGTTGTACCGGTATGTTGTCATGGCAACTAAGATGATTAAAGCAATCAAATGGATACCTCAAAATCAATGGGTCAAACATCGGCTATAGACTTATACTTCAAAATTTAACTGTTTGTCATATGGAATAGAAATGTTAACTGCTACCAAGAGTAGACCAAATTGCGAAAATTGCGAAAAAGTGTCATGCAAAGTTTTTGTCCGGTCAAAAATTCAACAGCGATATTTTGAGTCTCTCCGAATAACGAGCAGTTTCTGAAAAAGTGAACATGGAACATGTTTTATTTTTCCTTATATTTTTGGTTTATTTTTGGGCAAATCGGTCTAGGAATTTGATTAAAACAAACACTGTTTTGAAGATAACAGGTCATATACTTTAGATTTCTTGAGTATAGTCTCTGAACTTCCCTTAATTTTTTATGGAGTAACTAAGAAAGAGAAACACTATATCATAATGCACAAAAATATAGAATTAGTGAAAGTACATAATTTAATTCAAATATTTATCTGATTTCTCTTTAATTTACGTCCTCCAACGTTGTCATATCGGTCGATGAATGGAATGGGTGAAATAATGCTCAAATGAGCCTAGGGTCCATAGAGCTTAGAGTTAACCTGGCATTCGCCTTTCAGGATAAGGGAAAATCCCAGAAAAAACTTATCCATCCTGACCGAGATTTGAACTCGGGACCGCTGGAATAGGAGGCAGACAAGCTACCATCTACAGTACTGAGGCGGACTATTTATCTGATTTTAACTACTTCTGATACATTGTTTGTTAAAGGTTACGCTTTTCAATAATGCACTACTTGAAGCAGGATTGTGTTACTGGATTATTCTCCTTGTCTGCAAAGAGTATAGTATTACAAAACCTTCACATGGTGACACACTTTCTAAAATGTTGACTATCCCTCTAGTTTAATGCTTCCTCTTGTATTTTCAATGAACAGGTAAAGGTACTAATGAAACTATCTCGGTTATTAACAAGTGGAGTGCAGAATAAGGTTTAATGATGATGATGATGATGATGATGATGATGATGATGATGATGATGATGATGATGATGATGATGATGATGACAACGCAGTGTCTGAAACTTTGAATTTTGCAGTCTGACCACTTAACAGAAAAACACAATTCCTATTTGAAGTATAGAGGAAAAACTTAAGCTCATCTATTCAGACATTTTGTACAAATTGCTATTATAGCAATATATAGCTAATATATGCTAAATAAAGAAATTACTTAGAAAGATAAGAATCTAAAAGATTACTTTTAAAAGATTAAAACAGAATTGATTTAAAATTTGGATCAAGTCCAAAAATGTTTTAAATTTTAAAATAATTAATAAAATTAAGTAAGATCATAATTTTATTTATTTTTAAATATCATATAAAGGTTTATATATATTAATTATTTTTGGTGTGTGACATTCCTTCTTCTGGCATTAATTACCCATTTGCACAAAAACTGTTGAAGAAAGCAAAATTATATTTTGGATCATCAAAACAAACTAAGTGAAATTGTGGATATTCTTGGGTTCATATAAATGGGAATGTTCTATAGTTAACGAACTTTAATGAAAAGGTGCCATAACTAAGTCATTAAAACTATTTTCCTCAACAAACTTACTGTTATAAGTAAATGTGCACCTATATTTAGATATGTAGTACAATATCTTCAACGATTTTTAACATCTGGACCATAAATTTAGCAGAGAGAAGACATTAAATATGTTCTATAATGAAAAAGGAACAAGATGATGAAGACAAAATAAAGTAAACGTTTTTTACTTAGAGCTTGTTTTTAAAGTCGCGTTCTTCATTTTTATGATATTTTAATTTGATATAAAGGCAGTATAAAACATTTCAATGTCCTGGCTGTAGCTATCTCATATCCATTACATTTCCGTTTTAATCTTGACTGTAACAATTTTTATACATTTAAAACTCCATAGAATAAGGTGGCATACATTAGGGAGACCCTAGGTTCAAAGTCTGGAACGATCAACTGACCGAACGTTTATTCGTGGTGAAACTCAGACGCTAGACGAATGCTGCTCTGAATAATTAGGTCCATGGCTTTTGCAGTCATTTTTTTCACTACATAATATGTTTTCCTTTTTAATCGCCATACCAAACACTGGAATGCTCACCTCCAAGTTATGGTATATATAAAGTTTGCTTGCTTCTGACAGTCTACTGAGCCAGGGTATTGGCTTGTAATTCTTTGTAGGTATAAGTCCCAGAAAGTTGGGAGTAATTCTTTGAAGAAAAAGAAGAGCAAGAACTTAAGTCTGTCCGTTACATTCACAGTAATTTCTGTAACCCACTAATATCCAGACGATTTGTACAAAAACTTAGTTTTCTTTGCACTGCATAGATGGTATGTTAAAGAGATATGCGTTTGCATATATTATTTCAGCACATTCTGTTTTATGTGGAAGGGAGATCCAGGAGGCTGAAGGGAGTCAGATTCTAAAACGCTAGCCGCTTTGAAATTGTATACGTTGTACGTTGTGTGTTACTGTTATTAATTTATGTTACGTTACATAGTATTAATGACAAAACTGCATCTTAAGGTTAGCCTCTGTACATCAACATATTCTCAAAATGTTCTACAATTTACTCTTCCAAAATTCTTGCAAAACAACGGCCATGTTTGTCAGTTAACAAATACAATAAATCTTTTAATTCAGAACATCATATTCCAATTCCGTTTACAGCTTGTATCTTTGTGTATATTTTAATTATTTAATAAACTAGAACCAGTAACGGAGGGACATCTCGAACCGCAATTTGATCTTTTGTGCATACGGCCCTGGAGGGACGGGTGAAACAAAGGAACTGCAGAAATTTATGGTCTACAGGAACGCATGTCGTAAGTGATATGCTCAGAGTTCTCTAGGAGTTCCTTGCTTTACCACGAGGCACAAGGCGTAGAAAGCTGTAATTAATACCCTCATGTGGCCACCCTCTGACGGAGTAGGGAAGTTCAGGGCGCAAACCTACTATAGCACTTGGTTTGCCCTCCTCTGTAAAACCATAATCTCGCTTACTATTTAGTAAAGTAAATTCATATTTAACCCCTGACACTACCAACCTGCACAGATCCGTAGGATGTAGCTGGAGCATGCAGCGGCCATACGAAATGTGTAACTTTCTCACTTCCTCGTGTGTAACTGACCCTTTAAGGCCAATAATAGTATTGGCAGATGTGAAAGCGTATGGAGAGAAGCTACCATTCCATTGTGTACCACATAGATACGACATATTGGTACATTATTACATACAGAATAATTAAAATGTGGATATCTCCTTACCAAGAATGATGTGTTTATAATTGACTACGTCACAGTCCGTAACCACTTCTCACTTCTTTCCCTGAAGAATATGCATGCGATTGACTTTTATGTTTATTGGTTCAATACGCCTGGTAATAACTATGTTAATCTGCGAGGTTGTGATAAAGTTCTAGCTTATAGCAATGAGCTATGAATGCTGAATAGTTCCATTGTTTATTTCTTATAACTTAAAATACCAGGGCTGTTCAATAAAGAATGCTGCAGCGGGAATTAACGACACGTCGACAGTCGTCTCGTCGCTACTTTTAGAAGGTGGAACACAACGACTCCACGTTCTCTTTCGCTATTACTAAGCGAAATGCTGCTTCTCGTAGATTTCGGCCTCAGCTTCTCCACATGGATCTTGCACTCTGGGTATGAGTAGGATATTAGCGCAGAAAAACCAGAGCTTTCTTTGAAATGGGATTTATTAAAATAAAATAGTGTTGAAGGTTTGCCGATACGTCTTCGTTGTTACGGCCGCCGGATAGGTTCACTAACTATCACATTATACCACAATGCTGGCTAGGTTGACGGCCAGCTGCCTCTGACCAACCTTCTTACACGAGTGTTCCGACCCAAGTGACCTTTTTCTTCCCTCGGTCTCGTATCACGACTTTACTCACCCTTAACACTTTACAAATTTTAGCGCGAAACATCGCGTCGTCACCCCAACTGAGAGGCCTTTCACTTTTCTTCCTCGACCAGGGGTGCAGTTAGTTTCCGAGAAAACCGGTCTCGGGGAGTAGGCCAAAATACCTGGCCTGTGACCCTTCTTACCTGCTGGCACACTTTTATCCCATTCTGTCACTTTTAGCACCACTAACTGTACCTTTTTAACATGCGCTGATTTTCAAATTATATTATTTCAATATTTACTGCATTTACAGATTAGTCTTCAATGCTCATAATTTTTTACGGTCACAATTATTAGCACTAAAGTTCAATATTATAATATTCTGTTAGCTTAATGTGAAACAAACACGCCGTAGTAGTTTCATTGTTGGTACTCCTGGTTCCCGCCTGAGAGAACCAGGCAAGTTCAGACATGTTCAGTATCGCCTACCGCTGTGATGGAGGTAACATTCAGTTAAAGTTGATGGTAAACGAAGATCCGGAACTTCTTTCAAACGTAATCAATGCTGATGAAACTTGGCTACATTATTTTGATCCTGAGAGCAAACAGCAAAGCTCAGTGTGGGGAATCTCCATCACCAACCCCTGAAAAAGCAAATTTGGTTGCTTCTGCTGGGAAAGTTATGGTCATTTCATTCTTTGATATTCAGGGAATGGTTTATCAGCATGTTGTACCTGCACACACATCAGTAACTGGAAAATACTACAGGGATGTCCTGAAAACATTGCAAGTCCATATCAGGCGTAAAAGACCACATTTCCATAAAGCAGCCTGGATGCTGCACCACGATAATACGCGGCCGCATATTGCCAATGTTGTTGCTGAATGTATGTCAAAAATCAACGTGAAGTGCATCTCTCACCCTCCCTATAGACCGTATTTAGCTCCATGGGACATTTTTCTATTCCTTAACTTGAAGAAACGCCTTCGTGGGAGGCATTATACATCATCAGATGCTGGTGAATGCTGCAGAGGCGATTCTGAAGGATCTCTCAAAAATGATTTCCAGTATGTCTTTGAAGACCGACAGAAACGCTGAAACAAGGACATCGCATTCAGGGGAGATTATTTTGAGAAGGACCATCAAAATTATGACGATGAGTAAGGGTACGTTGTCATAAAAAAATTGTGATTATCTTTACTGAACAGCCGTCGTACTAAAACTGCATAAAGGGTAGTAACCCTTATATACTTATTAATAGGTATGTGGTGGAAATTAAGCTTTCTGAACGATCAGAAACAACTTAAAGTTGAATAACAGTTATGAAAGTATATGGACCACCAACATAAAGTACATAAACCAACTTTGAAATCATGACACATGTGAATTTGCAGCACTTCTAGGAAAACTAGTTGCTGCTTCTGTAGAAGTAGATCTCGAACCCAAACAAAACGCAATTTTCTGTTTTGTCAACAATGGATATATGAGGACAATATATTAGCTAAACCCCCCTCGGACAGCGTTTATGGATAGCCCAACTGGAAATTGGCCTTTCTGCAGCAGTATTTTATTGATCATTTAATTAAACTGCTGGATTACCAGGTGTGATAGTTTTCGCTCACACGTGCATACCTCACGGTCCATATGTCACCTTTCATTAATACAGAGTCCCTCACAATAGACTGCACAATGGGGACGATTCACCACTGCACATATTTATTAAATATTATTGCGTGAAAATCTGAAATTGATCCGGACAAAATAAACACGTTTCATGTCCTTATATGTATTTGGAGCAAGAGGTGCAAACGTTCAATCAAATTAAGCTGGTAATGCAGAAACTGGACCCAATTCTAAAAATAATCCTTTGAGATATTTTGTCTTAATCATCCTTTCTTTTGGTGCTTGACTTCTATGTTAAATAGATAAACCTCAATAAGCTTATTGCGAATTAACCCGAAAAATAATGTAAATACCATACTTTGTTTTCTATACAAATAGACGGAAATGTATGTCGCATTTTTTTAATACTTATTGTTATGTTTATTCACCTCATTGTCAATAACGTGAAAAGGTTGTAAAACATTTATAAATTATACACGATTTACGTAGCAAAGTCACAATCTACCCACTTAAGAAAGTGGGAGCTCGTACCTGCGGTAGATAAGGATGAGCCCAGATCAAGAGCCAATTTAAAATACTTAGAGGAAGAAGATCTTGTCACAAATAAAACCGCTCAAGCTACACATGCCTCCTATATGGACAAAGCATTATCAGTAGCGTAGGTGGTAGCGGATCTGCATCACGTTCAACAGGTTCGGAGCTCTAATCTCATTCTTTCCGGCATTTTTCATTATTCTTAAAGATGAATGTCGGTTAACCCTTAGTTCTATGGACCCCCGGCTCATTTGAGCATCATTTCACACAGCAGAGAGGTGTCATTGAAGGGAGTCCTCCTCCGCAAAAGAGGGTCCTTCGACTCTTGCCATACCGGGATGGATAGTGGGTTAATGGTGGTGGTTTAATTTAGGTGTAGAAGATAAACGATCAAGGATGGTATAGTTACTGAAGATGTACTTTGGTTGCTTAAGAAGGTCCTAGGACAAGAAGTCTTGGGCCACTTATGTCTCTCCTGTGTCGAGGTCATATTCCCCAACTCCTCGGATGAGGCTGTTGAAACTGTTCGGTAATTTTGAGTAGAAGGAGTGGGACAATTGTAGGACGTAGTCGAAAATTTTTGTAAAGGACAGGTCTAGATGGATATTGTGGTTTGGGATATACCATTCGGCTGCTACTGCAGTCCGAATGTAGCGGTTTTGAAGGACTGCATCATTTCACTCATTCAATGTCCGATACAGCAACGTTGGAGAACGTAATTGAAAAATGTAGCGTTAATTACAAGTTATGGAAATCAGAGAACGTATCCTAAAGGAAACACATTAAATTAGAAACAGTTTTTGGTAGCAAAAACAAAGTAATTATCAAAAATATAAAATGCCCAGAAATTATAGAGCAGGGGGAAAAGGACCACTAGGGATCATAAACAGATAAATTGTAATCTGAATGAAGGTCAACCCACCACCTGAGCATTAAAGGAGATTAAAACCATGATTCAGTGCAATATAAAGCCAGAAATAAACACTGAATACTTGTGCAAAAGTATAACCTAACACAGAGGAACAAAGATACGAGTATGCACCTAAGAGGAGGCTATATAAAGAGAACATTGGGGAAGCAGAAGGTAAATACCAGAAAGGTGGATGAACAGCTTTATTTGAGCGCGCTTCTTCACCACATATCTTTCCAGAGTTATTCTAATGGAGAGGTGGACAGTTTACTTTTAAGCATTTGTTGCAGAAGATGGCTCTTTACCCACGGCAGTTCCAAAACGACAATTAATGTAACCAATATACTTCTCTATTGAGGTCAAGAAAGGAATCATGATAAAAAAAACAGCAAAACCGGCGAATCAATGAGAACATTTAAAGGACATATAGAGAAAAGACAGGCCCAATCTGGCAGAGATATGGGCGAACGCCATTCATTTCGTAGAATAGCTACGGAGAACTGAGATCTTACACTGTTATCAAAAGTACACAGTACAGTAAACCTGACGTACTAATAAACAGATGTAGCCCAAAAAGCATTCCAAAAATCGGTAATTGCAGTGAACCATTGTGCTTTTTGGTGCCTATTGGTGAGCATCACTGATGTACAAAAACCTAGGACTAAATTCTTGGAACATTCAATGATTTCTTCAAGGTTTGCGATTTGGATGGCAGAGTGTAGGTGATTCTTAAACTACGGTTCAATGCAGAATCAGAACACTATTTCTACAGGAGATTACAAGATCCGAGGTAATTCATCAGACGACAGGAATCCGAGAGGAAAACCCGCTAAGCCTTACATTATTCCACATAGCAACTAGAACTGCTAGAGGTCCAAATAATACTTGAGTATATGTACCGAAATGTGGAATAAACAATATAGGCAAAAGCCTATATTTACCTACTCCGAATAAAACAACTTTACCAAACATATAAACGACAAAGCTGCTCTCGCAGAAGGAGATATGAAAGGGTTTTTAGTAAACTCTCCGGAGTGTTAGAGACATGTCAAGATCTGCTCATTGTCACTTACGCCATACAAATTAGAAACAAGCCCGCTTCGGTAGCGTAGATGGTAGCGTGCCTGTCTCACGTTCAAGAGCTTCCGAGTTCGAATCTTAGTCAGGGTGAGACACCTAGATAAGGCTTTTTCCGAGGTTTTCCCTTATTCTGAAAGACAAATGTCAGGTAACTCTAAGCTGTATGGACCTTGGGCTCATTTGAGCATCACTTCACCCGTTCCATTCATCGACCGATATGACTTAACGTTGGAGGATGTAACTTACAAAAACAAAAGAAAGGAAAAGAGACTAGAAATAACTCTCGAAAAGTTCGATATGCTGCACTCATTAGACTTTCTCTATTCTCTTACAAACTGTGATCACAGCTTATGTCTATATGTACCTCATGTTAATCGAGATAAACGTTTGCAGAAATTATATCATTGCTAATTTTCTTGTAGGTGCAAGGAAATACAGGAATACGGTAGACTTTAAGCGATGATCAAAACTTTTAAAGCTGGTCGCTAAGTGATTGGTGTGCAATTCACTTGTCTTTGTGTGGCCGAAAGATAAATAACTGTTTCCTATATGAGAAAAAAGTATTAGAGAACTCAGAGAAATAACAAGAAATACTTCTGAAATGGTTCACCGCACAATGATTTAAGAACATAACGAGATGTAAACTAAACGTGGGTGAATCGCATCAATATTTTGAAAATCCTTAACAAAAGACCTAATTATCACTTAAATGTGAAAAGGTTTTACTTTATA
Source organism: Mantis religiosa (assembly GCA_030765055.1). Lineage (NCBI taxonomy): Eukaryota > Metazoa > Arthropoda > Insecta > Mantodea > Mantidae > Mantis > Mantis religiosa. The sequence continues at coordinate 139,211,469 of CM060949.1, forward strand.
TACAAGCCTGGTTAAAATACTAAATACTGTTAAGTACTAAGTTTCTAGATGAATTTTTTCTATACTTCCGTTTTCATTTTTACTTCCAGATAAAACTATTCCTAACCACCGTAAATTGGAGAATGAATATGACTGGCATAGCGGAATGGAAGGAAAAGTGGTCGAACATTAAATTTCAGTACATACTGTAATTATGACAACAAAACACATTTTCCACCTATAAACTGCTTCTTTCCCGCACTGTCCACAATCATTTTGTGGTACCGTTTTCCATTTTTCTGGGCTCATTTTCATCCACTTTATTCATCGTCAGTATGACTTAACGTTGAGGACGTAAAAAATAAAATAAGGTAAAAACAACTTTGAATTAGCTGGCCCCGTATTCGGTGGAGCACCTGCCTGCCTGTCTGTCCCGGATTCGATTCGATGGTGGGATTGGGGATTTTTCTCCGACCAAGATAATTCCTCCTCTTCCCCAGAGTCTGGAAGTATGACTGAGAGTGTGAATGTGTGCGTGACATAATGGTTAAAACACAACGAATACGAGTTAATAACTTCGATATGTCCCAAAGGAGAACGGCCGCCGATATGATTAAAAAAAATTGAATCCCCTACTTACCTTAATCCGCTTCGCCCTCTGTTGCAGCTGTGTTTATTTGGGCCCGTTTGCAGCACTGATTAAGTAGCCATCATAACAACAGGGAATATTATGCATGTAAGAAAATCTGTATTTTCTAATTGAACAAGCTTCTGGAGTAATTTCAAAGCACATTCGTAATAAATCTATCACAACTTAAAAAATAAAAATATTTAGAAATAGAGCAGTTACATACCACCTCTCCGGAAAAGAATCTCGATTTCTCACTTAGACTGAAGAAACACAATTTTGTATTTCACGCTGAACGGTCTCAGGTACTTATTCGCCCACAAAGTTTGTTCCAAAACAACGATAAACTCCTGGCCTCTAGGGAGCAGATTTTGGCCAATAGGTATCACCCGCGCTTACCTTATATTTTTGTGAATTAACAATTTGCCTGTCTCTTATAATTTACCAGTTACTCAAAAGTTACCCAAAATGAAGAGGAATTCTAAGAACATTTGCATCAAATTCAGCACATACATTTCACTTCTCATAAATTTTTTAAGTAAGTGATATTGTAATCAAGAGTATTATAGCTACTTATGAGAAACTCATTTTTTAAAATTTTAAAGATGAGTTTTAGATTTTCTTAAAAACTGCCTTGTTACATCCTTAGAATGAATGTGTAGTGTTTAACGCCCGCTTTTACTACATACGGCACCGCAGGCGATAACACTGATGATACATGAGATGAAGATGGGGCACGGGTGGAATGAGATGGCGAGGGAAACCGGAGATCCCAGAGAAAACCCGCCCCAGCGCCGTGTTGTCCATCACAAATCTCACTTTGCGGTCGCCTGGGATCGAACTCGGGCCGTCTTGGTGAGAGCCAAGCGGTCTAACCACTGAGCCACGGCGCGGCCTTTACATCCTTAGAGAATATGAGTTTAAATAACAGGATTGGCGTATAAATGACTTCTCGCTTTTGTGCTTTGTTGTTCACAGACGGTCACACATACTCACATGGATGTTTTTCTACGATAGAGAAAGTAAAAGTGATCTAGCCTTGAGAAGAAAATGTAAATCTCTATGCTTCGCAAAGAATCCACTGCCAAGATCAACTTACGAGCACACCTGATGACTATTTTACTTTTAAGTGAAAGGAAACTATTACAAAATAGTACCAAGGTTTAAGCAAGAACTGCAGGAGAAGTAAATAAATATCAGGGAAATATTTACCAGGCTAACAGAACAGAAGTACCCATTTACGAATTGTGCCTGCAATAATGCACATTGCAAGTCTGTGGCTTTCATTACAAACTATGCAGCAAAAAGTTACCATAACCTAGATATGTGTCTGAGATGTGGGATACGATCGATAGCACACTAAAAGGTCTAAAAACTGGAGCAATACTAATTAAATTGTGGCTATGGAAAACGAAACTAGGTAAATGTTGGTCCTTGGCTGCAATAAAATAAGTATTATAAATGAGTGCATCATTTGAGAAGAAATCCATGTGAATGTATACAGCAAATTGTTATCCAAATATTTTATTAAGGTAAACAAACTTAGCAGACATTTCTACCATGTATGGTAGTGATCGGGTAACGTTTAATACTGTTTGGCCACTGTGAGTGTGTGGGGCAGTACGTAGAACATGTCAGATTATAGAGTAGCAGGTGTCGAGGCGGTTATACTGAAGATACTACACCGTCGTACATCACGCGTACACACCTGCACCGCCTCCAAGGAAATAGTCTCCAGCCGTGTGAGAAAATTGCTCCCCAGTGGTTCCATTCTTTACTGGCACAGGTACCACAATTGTGTGGCTAAGCCGGTACAGCAGCTGCCTGGTGTGCAGAGGGTTACGGGTTCGATTTCCGGCTGGAGTGTAGTTACTCTCTTTTCTATCTAATGTTATTCCTATTATTCCCAACGGTCTGAAGCTAGGAATGAAGGAGGCAGAGTTTAAGTGCAGGATTTTGTTATTTTGCCGATCGCGCAAGTGACAGGTTAACACGCACTTGCTACTGGTTAACGTCACAAAGGAGTAAGCAAGTCTTCCATGAGAAATTAACGCGGCTCAAGGATAACACTGGGCAACAATGAAAATGTTTCGGGCTTAAAAATAGTGAATTTACATATATTTCCATCTGCTGAATTAAAAAATTACCATAAAAATAATAGATTAGCTCTTGTTTCGAAGATATTAACATTTCAATTTTATAGTGAAGATTTTAAATTTCGGGGATTTTTTTTGGAGTTGGCACACCTGTCAAATAAAACACAATCAGAGAGAAATTTTGAAAATTAAGTGGTGCAAAAGAAAAGGAAGGTATTTTTTCGGACCTCAAATAAGAGAACTTCTAAAGGACCCTGCATTTGAACAAATTTGGGGCGTGGGTAGAAAAGGAAGCCTGGGAAGCCTTCAAGAGTGTTCATGGATATTTAGGCAACAAAAGAGATGACAACAAGTATTTGGTAATAGTGCTTCTGCAAAAATACCGTAACCTTGGATGCAACATGTCCCTTAAGATCCATTTTCTCCACTCCCACCTAGAATTTTTCCCTCCTAGTTGTGGAGCTTATTTTGTTGTTGTTGTTGTTGTTGTTGTTGTTGTAATTTACGTCCTCCAACGTTAAGTCATATCGAACGATGAATGAAATTGTTGAAATGATGCTCAAATGAGCCCAATGTCCATAGAGCTTAGTTACCTGACATTCGTATTTCAGGATAAGGGAAAACCCCGGAAAAAACCTTATCCAAGTAACTCACCCTGACCGAGATTCGAACTCGGGACCTCTTGAACGTGAGGCAGACATGCTACCACCACGCTACCGAGGCAGGCTTTGGATCTCTTGCTGATGAACATGGGGAAAGATTCCATCAGGACATTTCTATTATGGAACAATATCAGGGCCGTTGGAATGAAGTAATACTTGCGGATTACTGTTGGTCTTTGAATAGGGATTCTGCGGAACTCCATCACAAGAGGCAAGCTAAGACACACGAAGTCAATAGGCCACCACGTGATTCTCTTCAGACACATCTATCTGCGAAGTATTTTTCCAGCAATTTAGAACTCTTAGCATGTAATTACCAGTTAAAAAATCAAATGCACTTTCATTGTTGTTAGCATGTATGTAATTAAAATGTATCATTTTCTCTCAATCCGTTAATATGTAATACTTCCACCTTGTGTATATCATAGAAACTAGAGCTAATACAATTTTTTCATTATCATATTTGTTTTTCTCAACCCAAAATTAGTAAGAACTGCCTCATGAAGTGCTCGAAACATTCAAAAATTATTTTTGTTGCCCAATGTAATTGGCGTCAGGAAGCCAGTCGCATTACTTCGCAAAAGTGTGAGTAATAGTGAGAGCAGTGTGTTTGGTGCTTATAATTGCAGCTCTGGCCTCGAATTCTTGGAATCGCACGAAAATATGCTTAGAATATCAATCAGCCATGAACAAAATAGTGGTCCGTGTCGTTTTCATGCTAAACGTTGCATTCTGTTTCATTTAACATCTGAGTTAATTCAGGTTGTAGTTACATTTTCATTTAACAGTGCTAGCAGTTCTCTGCTTAAGGTTCTTACAATAGCTTAAAACACATCGTATGTTCTGAATCGGCGTGTAGCTCCGTGTAAGACGTGAGCCTTTTGTGCATATCAGAAAGATTATTACAGCACAAATGTAAGTTGCTAAAGACATAAATACTAATATACAAACTTTTCGGAGGTGTATCTGTGTAAAAGAAAGGCTGATTGTAAACTAGCATTAGACTGGCGGTTTTGATGAAAATAAGGCAGTTTTAAGGTAAACTTTACGCAATATAAATGGAACAATAATTCGTTTGATCGAACTTTTGATCTTTCAACTACATGTATTACGTTGAGGGGAAAAAATTCCAAGTCCAGATTCGTCCGCTTTCACGCTCAGTTTTTAGAAGGGCCTCCATGTGTGTGGACGAACAACAAAATAACAGTGAAATGGAACATACTGAAAAAGACAAATCAATTACTAATGATAAATGTAAATGAACAATGCGAAGGCTCTGCCTTACACCAAAAGAAAAAAAAAGAAAAGAAAAGAAAAAAGATCAGTACGGAATAACGGAACGACGTGAATAAAAAAATTAAAAGATGGTTCAACACAAATCTGGTAGTTCAGTTCCTATCTTTCAAGCATGTAATACGATGTTAAAGAAAATCCATCCATCCATCCAAATTACACATGGAAATTGCAGCAAAAGCTTCATTTATTGAAAATTATACCTCGCAAATGGCCTCCAATAAGTTAATCTAATTGTGATTACTTTCTCTGAAAAAAATACTTGAAGAGCAACATTTATTCAAATTTTATATGTAGACATTGAAGAAAATGTTAAGAGAAACTAATACTCTTTCAGTTAAAATACTAAAAAAATAGATTTAACAAATACATCGTAAATTACCGCCTATATTAGAATAGCATCTGATGCCATCTTTATTCTCAATGCTTTTTGTATACTTAAAAAGCAAAAGGAAATAAACAAGCTCCTACTGCACAAAATACGAAGATGTTTTTTAAGAAAACAATTTATGTGAAATGACATATTTTTTACAGTTAAGCACTTCTGATATATTCCTTATCAGTGCTTTGATCTTACAAATATCTTATCTTCAACTAAGAAATAGTCAACTGTTTACTTCTGAAGGTCAGGCAATATGTATGTAGTTTTCATTGGCGAGACGTCAGTTGTGCGGTGACTGGCATACCGCGAGGTTGTCTTTCCGCTGTGTTCGGTAGTAAACGCCAGGCAGAGCGGGCTTTGTTTGTGCTGTCGTGTATACAGTTCAGCGCTCCGCGCGTAGTTTTGTTGAATTGGGTATATTTATACCTGTTCGGTTTTGAGTTTAAAAAGTAATCATGGCGATGTACAAACGTGTGAATACACTAAAAATTCAATTTGAAGCAACGGCAAGTAAACCTACTGCATTAGAAATCCACCAGTGGCTTGTAAATTTCATGGGATTACAAGTGGATCAAGTTGACACGCTCCAGCTGCACACAAGAGAACGTGCTATATATGTGAAGGTGATTTCGGCGGTATTATACAATAATCTCCTAGCCCGTTATCAAGATGAACAAACCTTTACCTACGCCTCTGGAGAAACGGCAAAGTTACGAATTACACCGGGTGATCAGCAAACAGTGAATGTTAGAGTGTTCAATTTACCTTCGGAGGTTCCCCTCGCTGTGTTGTCGCAGCAGCTGAGCCAATACGGTACAGTGTATGACATACGCAGAGAGCAATGGAGCTCCCAGTATCTTCTTCCGACTAACAGCGGAGTGATTGCTGTGAAGATGGGACTAAAACGTCACATACCTGCTAGCTTGGTTATCGATACCTATTTGATTGGAATCAGTTACATCGGTCAACCGCAAGCTTGTCATCTCTGTCATGCCACTACCCACCTGAAAGCTGAGTGCCCCCTTCATGCTACGCGGTTACCCATCAACCCACGGAACCGTCCAGTTACCTTCAGTGTCGCAGCAGGTGCTAACTCATATGCTGCTGCTGTCGGTAGAGAGTACGCAGCAGGTTCGACGAGTACGTCCACAGAAGACCAGCCGCCGGAGCAACCTACACAACAGGCAGACAATGGTCCGGTAGTAGTGGAGCTAACGAGAGAGCCGGCGGAGTCCGAAAAGTCTGCAGTGGCCAACGATATCACGCCTATAGTTGAGACACAGGATGCCCCTAAAAGATCTGCTGTTACTGCTCCAGCTGAGGGTTCTCGGGATGGTGTTATGGAGGTTGTAAGTGATGAAGAAGTAGAGGTATCTGATACTGAAATAGCTCAGTTAAGGCAAAAGGTTGGCATTACATTGTCGGGTCGCGACCCTCGATTAAGAAGTCAGCACAGGAGGATGGAAGTGCAAGGAATTCCACCACGACAGCAACCTCCGGATGTGCTACACCTGAAAGGTGGTCCCCCGGTTCCCATCCAAGGGAAAGAGATAGACTCAGTCAAGCGGCCGGCAGTGGATGACGGTGATGAATATGAAGAAGAACTACGTTCAGCTAAACTTACCAAAGAGGATTCGTGCCCAGGCATTGTTCAAGGAGGCTCAACTGATATTAAAGTGGTTCCTGGTTCTTCGAAATCCTGGCATCACTAAGGATGTGCTCCTAGCCCATTGAATGCCGATAGGTGCGCAAATCTAGGCTTCGCTTAATGTTAATGGTCTGCGACAGGTGGTCAAACAGCAACTTTTAAGGGACTTCTTGATAAATCATGACATAGATATCTGCTTTTTGCAGGAGGTGAATATTGATAATATGGACTTCTTATATGGCTACGAGTACGAGACGAATCTTGGGCCGGAAGGTACCGGTACGGCTATTGTGTATCGTCAAGGTTTACAACTACATAATTTCGTGCTCCATCCCTCTGGTAGAGCCATCTCAGCAGTGTATGAGGGCATTACCTTGGTGAACATTTACGCCCCTGCGGGCAGTAATAAACGAAAGCAGCGAGAAAATTTTTTTTAGGCAAGACATCTTGACCCATATTCCATCAAGTGCACCGTTCGTCCTGGTTGGCGATTTTAATTGTACTTTAGCTGCTAAAGATCAACGGGGTGCCGTCAATGGGTGTAGTACTCTGCAACAGCTAGTAGAACAAATGCACCTGACAGATACCTGGGAACATAAGCACGGCTCAGCAGTACAATTTACATTCGTGAGAGGACCATCAGCTTCACGACTGGACCGCATGTATGTTACGGCTGAACTCTTACCCCGCCTTCAGCGCACAGAAATAATGCCGGTGGCATTTAGTGATCATAACGCTCTAATACATGCACTTGAGGGCAGGGCGGCGAGCTGCAATAGAGTCAGAGGTTACTGGAAACTTAACTGCTCCTTGCTTACCGATGAGGAAGTGATGACTGATTTCCAGGACTGCTGGTCACGATTGCGGGAATCCTTTGCGCGTGCACCAAACAAAGTCGACTGGTGGGTGTGTAAAGTCAAACCTACATTACGAAACTTCTTTCGGGCTGCTGCCGTTCGTCGAGCGCTGGCTAGAAGAGAAACCATGGAATATTACTTCCAAATCCTCCACGAGCTGCACGTACGCCAACAGCAGGGAGACAATGTTCTGCAACTAGTGCGGGAGATCAAAGAACATATAAAAGCTCGTAAAACACAACAACTTCAGGGATATTTGGCCAGAGTACACTCGGAGGAAGTGCTGCATGGGGAGCAGGCGAGTTTTTTTCATTTGGCAAAGGAACGTAATCATGGTCGCCGGAAGCTAATCACTCAACTTGAAATAGATGGACGGGAGGTTTCCACTACAGCCGAAATTATTCGTGAAGTGAACAATTTCTACGCACAACGATTCACCGACCCCGCAGATCTCGCACACAAAGTAGAGGCATATATGTCAAAATTCCTACCAGAGCTACTGGAAGAATTGTGGCAGGACACGCTGTCGCTGTCCAAATCAGAGTTACGTGAAATAATCCAAAAATCCAAATTGCGTGCCTCCCCAGGACCTGATGGCTTGCCATATGAATTTTACAAGCAATGTTGGTGTCACATCCAGAACGAACTGTTACAAGTCTTTCAGGAAATGTGGAATACAGAGCATTTACCACGCACATTTGCAGATGGGATAGTGGTACAACTTCCGAAGGTGGCTAGACCCAAGTCCTTACAGGACTATCGACCGATCACGCTGTTAAACTGTGATTACAAACTGTTCGCTAAAATAATTGTTGGTCGTATGCAAAAGATACTACCATATAGCATTAGCGAGTTCCAGGCCGCAGTAAAGAAGGGAGCGACCCTGCAAAATACGTTAGCTGCCTTGAGAGGATGTATACTGCATTGCGCACAGGAACATCAGTCTGCAGCGATTATTAATTTGGACCTCCAAAGGGCCTTTGACAGCGTTGTTCATGACGGTTTGTGGAGACGTATGATGGAATTAAAAGTGCCTGATAAATTCTGCAACCTGATTCGAGCCATGTATGCTGGTGCCTCGTCAAAAGTTCTCTGCAATGGCTATTTAACGTCTGCTATACCGATTAAACGCTCAGTCAAACAAGGATGTCCCATGTCCATGATGCTATTCTCCCTGTATGTTGACCCACTACTCCGACAGCTGCAATCTACACTTGATGGACTTGAGATATATGGGCAGCGAATGGTTGTGAGGGCCTACGCAGACGATATTACGGTAATAGTTACCACCCCCCAAGACAGTCCTCGCTTAAGAGATTGTTTACAAGAGTACGAGGGATCGACAGGGATGACATTTTATATGCAGAAGTCCGAGATTTTAGCCATTGGACCAGATCCGCCGGACACATCCATCTTAGGAATACCTATGGTGCGGCGCACGAAGATTTTGGGAGTTTACTTTAGTGATAGCGAGACGGACATGAGGGAATATAACTGGACGACCCGGATTAATGTACTGCGTGGAATGATGTACAAGCAGAAACTCCGGATGTTGAATTTGGTACAACGTATACGATATTGTAACAGTTTCGCGCTCAGCAGGATTTGGTACTTTGCACACGTGCTACCACCAACAAAGCGGGATTCCCAGAGGATAGAACAGATATTGGGCTATTTCATCTGGACAGGGAAGCTCTACCGTGTTGCGCGGGCTCAACTACGTCTCCCGAAGGGGCAAGGTGGTTGTGGATTAATAGAGGTGGCTCTCCAGTTGCAAGCGTTGATGATCACAATGCTTCTGCTTGCCCTAAATAATCAGAGTGATCCCGTGGACACCATGATACAACGCACGCACATGGATTTTTGGCGCCAAGGACAACGAGGCAAGGTACCCGAGATTTTACGGGACACGTATTACGCGTTGGAGCGGTTACCCCCGGAGCACTCAATAGATGGTGATAAGTGCACAGTAAAGAACATTTATGCTTATCTTCGTCAAGCAGTTAGAATCACCCCACAGGTACAGATAAAATATCCGCAGCTGCCCTGGCAGCGCATATGGAAATGTTTTGGCTGTCAGCAACTGAACACCACATGGTTAGCGGTGACGTATGAAATTGTCAATGAACTTCTTCCAACGGCAGACAAACTGTACCGCCACAGAATGGCTAACTGCCTGAGATGCCCTATTTGCTCGGAAGCAGATTCACTTCCGCATCGGGTGATGGTTTGTTCCGGAAAAGCTGATATATGGAACTGGGTGCTAGACAAATGTAATAGCTGGATACCTGCCGGATGGGATGCTTCACATGAAGATATATTACATCTGAATCTTCCTAAGGTGAACCCTTCATTACAACGTGCACTGCTCTGGCTCATAATGGGTACATTTACCTGGATAAACACACTGGACACGCCAAGTGATTGTTCAGTATCACGGCTCAGACGATTTTTACGCGAAGAGAGATGGACAATGATCCAGCTCAAGAAAATAGCACCCTTCAAACCGTGGATACTGCACGTGTAAGAGATATAGGCAGAATAATATCAATTTCGGACATCATTCCCCTACATGTAAAACAGTGAGGTACAATAAAATAAAGATAAAAATCGGTCCCCTCCCTGCCTCCCTCTCCTTGTCCCTCCCTTCCTCCCTCTTTCGCTTCAAAAATAAAAGCAAGTAGCTTAAGTTAACAAAAAAAAAAAGGCTGCAAAAAAAGGCCGCAGAAAAAAAAAAAAGACGCGATTAAAACTGTGTCTATCGCTTTATCTGCTGTATTCCATAACTAAATGTGTTAATGTGATTTTAAATGATATGAGGATTAAGTATATGAAATAAGCCTTAGCAGAATTATTTTGTATAACAGAGGTGATAGAATTGTGAATGAGGCACATCACACCTTTATTAGAACTTCTCTTGTATCGGATTATAGATTAGGCTTCCCTTACTGCAGCTGTATCTACAAAGAAAATGTGTAGTGAATTTGTATTTTTGCAAAGGATTACCTCGATTAACATGCAGTCAGTACAAAAATAATTTCTAATTTATTTCTCATCTTTCCCTTTACATCATCAAACGGAAATACAAAATAAAGATTACAATTATAAAATCTATACTGGAAAACACCATACATTCATAAATCATGAAAATCCTACCATGTTACTTGCCATTGAATAACAATTTGGTCCCCATACGCCTAACCCTACGTTTTTGTGTATTGGAGGCCCTCTACTCCTTTTAACACATTTTGACATTTCACCTATCCTAATCTACACTTTTCTCATACTTGTTCTTGGCCATTTCTCTTTAACTTTCTCTAAATAATTCCCTATATTTCACCTGTTATTTTTCCCCTTTATTGACAAAAGTTTTCTGATTATTACTTCATCCCCCAAATTATCCCATTTACGTAGCCAGACCTGCTCCCTCCATATCTTTGTTTGACTACAGTAAAATATACAATGGAAGTCTACATTCTTTTCTCCACACAATGAACATTTATCTAGCTCCCTATTGTTAAATGACGACTTTTGGGGGGGGGGGGGGTTGATAGGAATTGCGAGAGGTGCATAGGTACAGGGTTTGGAACCCGGTACCGAGATCATATGCTACATGAAAAAACTACCAGGTGTTGTAGGGGTTTAAAAGGTAAGGGGTTCTAACCTTCAACCGCATGTAACTGGGAGCGTAACTATGGATAAGGTAGAGCAGAAAAAAAAAAAACATATACTTCAAAATGAACTGAGTAACTGTATTTCAGAGATGTCTAGCGTTTCTACAGGACACTCCCTGGATCTGGATGAGATCAGGTGCGCTTTAGTAACATTTAAATACGTAATAACACAATGCAACTATACCTTTAGAGATGCGTTGTTTGTATGGCTGAACCTTGTGCAACTGGCAAGAGATGTACGATCCGGTGCACTATGCTGGCGGTCTTACTCGTAGTAGTACTTTAAAATAAACTCTTGTTAATGTTTATAGAGACCATCAGCAAGTCCCCTATCAAATCTCTCTGTCAAGTCCCCCGGGTGCTAGCTCAGCCAAGCTTAAATAGGGCGCCTACGCAAAAGCCAGCTCAGCGATTCCCATGCTAATTTCCTCCCAGCCATTGCACCATATTGTGCAATCATTGTTTACGTCATTGGGAACGTGTTTAGACCTGTTACTGACCACCTAAGCTTTATTTCCCTTGATCAGCGGGATGTGTGATTCATTGTTTACAACACGGAGAATAAGTTGAGGCCTGTTACAGGCCACCTGTCATTTCCCTTCACCAGCAGGATGTGTGATTCACCAGTCCAAAGTACATGTTTTACCAGTCATCAGAATTTTAGCTTAATCATCAACAAACAGCTTTGCCCAAACTCAAGGCACAGGAAATAAACGTTACGTAATAATGATTACAATAATTTCCAGATCTTGCTAGGCCTATACACGCAACACTATCTTGACCTATATCTTTCTGTATCTGTTCTCTCCCAAGCAAAATCTTCTCGCCCTTACTTATTACATATGTCAAAATATATCCTTCCCTCCCCCAGGTTGTTTTTATTTCTCTATACAACCTCAGTGAGCTTTTGTCACTTGTACTGGCAAAAATTTCTTGTCTGTCAATATCCTCTAATCTTCACTTCTTTCCAAAAGCCTCTATACCCATATTCTGCATTTATCCAGGAATGACCCATACCTATCTGCTTCAACACGTCATTCACTTTAAGTGCCCAATACTCTCCCCAGTTAGTTCTCCTTTAAATATGAAAATATTCTTTAATTATATTGCCATCTTCTAAGTTAGCGATTCTGTATAAATATACAAAAATAAGTTTTAGCAAAAAGGAGGCACATAAACATACGTAACAATGAATAGAGAATAGAGAATAGTTCTTAATTTAATATTTTCCTTAATTTCTATTTCTGAATTTACGTAGCTTATCTTCTGGTTTTAGGTAAGTGCAGAGGTGTGCTGAAACACAGGTGCCTACTTAGATTTATTGCGGCTACAATCCTCTAGGAGCTAGGAAGGGAACCATAGGAGGTTACAGGCCACAGGTGAATAGATGACAGACGCGCAGAAGTCCCTCACAATTCCAGACTCGAAGACTAGTCCCCTGGTTAGGGCTACCTAAAAGTGGTGGATCGAACAGGTTTCCCTCTAGCGTCCATCGGAATACCTTTAACTTTGATCAAACATCCGCTCCGTCTACCCTTCATCACCTTTCGCCAAGAAAGCTAGAAGCAGATATGAACGATGAGGAAACCTTACAACAGCACCGTAAATAACAGTTAATGGAATTGGCACCTGATCGCGAGTGGACCCCTGGATGTGAGGAACTTCTAGGAGTCTATACTTGATCACAGGTAGGCTTTATTTATTAAACGGGGTAACCGTCTACTTTAGTAGTTGCTTGGTTTAAACGCGGCTCTATGTAGCTCAAAGCCGTAGCAACCAACGTACCGGAAACAAAATACTAACTTTCCTCCAATCGAAGATTTATAGCTCTATATTTCCTGGGCAGGCACCCAAGAAAAAAATTAATATAAAACAAGTCCGTTTAAACTTGGCTCGGAAGTTCACAAAGTCTATGACGCTGCAGGGGAAATTTATAAACATCCGGTTATTTGTATTGATCTTTCGGTTTTCATAAAGTTCACGACCTGCTGTACAAGCAATCTTAAAACCATCTAAACAGAAGTGCAGCTCTTCACTCCGTTGTTTTTGTAAGCCTTTAACCGAGAGAAAACGGAATAAACAAATGCTTACTGTGATTTCCTTTCTAGGAAAGAGCATTATACTTTTATTTGACTGAACTCACCGTATAAAGTAGTTCAGTAAAATAAACAGGAAAATAAACAACTGGTAATGACATTTAAAATTTATACGAGCTATAGGAAATTCTTTAGGCAATAAATTAAACGATATGTTTTATAAAGAATATACAGAAGTTTCAAACCCAACATATGAAGGCTGTTCAATAATGAATGATCATAATTTTTCGCACTAAAATTCAATCTATTATATTCTGTTAGCTTAGTGTGAAACAAACACGCCGAAGTAGTTTCATTGTTGGTACTCCTGGTTCCCGCCTGTGACAACCGGGCAAGTTCAGACATATTCAGTAATGCCTAACGCTGAAATGGAGGTAACACGCGAGGAAGAAAATGCGGTTTTGAAGTTCTGCTTTCGTCTCAACAAATCTTCAGTTGAGGCCTATACAATGTTACAGGAGCGTATGGAGAATCTGTTCTTCCCTACAGCACAGCTCAAAGCTGGTTTAAAATGTTTAAAGAGGGGATACAATCAATTTCAAAGGAATGTGGACCAGGTGCTCCAGTTACTACTCTTAAGGAAGAAAACATGAACACTGCTGCTGCCATTGTGAGAAAGGATCGACGAATTACCTTAAGATCACTTTCTGAAATACTGAACACTTCATTGGGTGCCACCCGCACGAAACATTACGCATGAGGCCCCTTTGTACGCGATGGGTTCCAAGATTGTTGGTTTCCGAAGACATTCGCATGCAGGTCTATATGCAGTTAAAGTTGATGTTAGAGGAACATCCGGAGTTTCTTTGTCACCCTCCCTATAGTCCGGATTTAGCCTCATGTAACCTTTCTCTGTTTCCTAACCTGGCGAAACGCCTTCGTGGGAGGCAATGTTCATCATCAGAAGCAATGGTGAAGGCTGCGGAGGCAAGTTTTAAGTCTCTCAAAAATGGTTTCCATCGCGTCTTTGAAGACTGGTAGAAATGCAGGAACAAGTGCATCGCACTCAGGGGTGACTATTTCGAAAGGGGCATCAAAGTTACGTGGATGAGTAAAGGTACGTTGTCACAAAAAAGAAGAGTATAAATTACCAAGGACGGAGTAAAGCATTCAAATTAGAAATGAATTCCAATATGTAAGGCCTGTGATACAACGAAGCACCAATTCAATATAATTTTGAGTCGAACTAGTACTCAATGCTCCACTTATTGCTAGTATTTACCTAGAATGCGTTTCGTTAGGATCTTTCTAACATCATCAGCACTTGTGGACTAATGGATGTTTGGTTAACTCTTTGGAGGTGGCAGGGGCGACTTTGTCGTTATCTTGATGAACTTGAAGTTCGGGCTCTCTTCAAAGGTAGTGTCGAAAATTGAACAAATTTCTTTCACATTTCTTTATGAAAATTCTTTCCCACGTGGTTAATGCAGATGGACCTTGGAAACCTTTTATTAAGTAGATTTCTCGTTCTATATCGTGATTCTCCTTCCAAAAATGGGACGCTACCGCCGATTTATCTATTTATTTGTTCCTGATATCCCTAAAATGCTCTTTAAGCCTAATATTCAAATTCCTTTTAGTTTTTCCAATGTAAAAATTGTTACAGCCTTTGCACTTTGTTAGGTACACATGTGATTTTTTGTGTGTAGGTATCTCCTTTGTATTATGTGTATTATGTACACTGTATTTGTTCTGTGGAGCCAGAGTATTGTTGTGCTATTTCAAGACTTCTTGGAAAATGTGTGTAGCTCTGGGATGATATGTAAATTTTCTGTATAAAGTTTGATTGCTCATTGGGGAAAGAGTATCTACTTGTTTGCAGCGTTGTTTTCTTTTGTATTTATCAATTTTCTGTTTGACCAATTCAGCACTGAATACATTGTACTCTGCAATGGGAATTATATTTTGTACTCTTTGATATATTCTATCTTGTTTAAAGGTACATTAATCAACCTGTAAGTTAAACTGTTGATAAGAGCATGCTTTTGTTGTCTTGGGTTATATCCATATGATTTTAGGAAATGTTCTGTGTGTTTCCTTCCTATGACTGCCAAATTCTAGGTTTGTATGTTTTCAAATTACTTTCATGTCTAAGAAAGCGACTTCATTGTTTCTCTCTTTCTATGGAAAATTTTATTGCAGGATTTTGTAAATTAAGTAGTTTTAACGCATTGTCCACTTGTTTCACCAAACATCCATTAGTCGACAACAGCTGATGATGTTAGGAAGATCCTAACGAAACGCGTTCTAGGTAAATACTAGCAATAAGTGGAGCATTGGGTGTTAGTTCGACTCAAAATTATATTAGAAATGAATTCTCTAGAACAAAAACATATAATTTAAATGCAATTATTAGTTCACTGTGGTACGAATACTTCACGTTTTTATGGGTATTATAATGCTCAAAAGAAAACCAAAAGTTACAAAATAATGTTACGGTCCCTTACTTATAGCAATGTTTTACAAAGCTAGAAATGTTAAGCGATTAACCCAGAAGACATATTTAAAGAGCTTTGAATATCATTGTAGATACAACAGTTTACTTTTATTGTGTGTCTGACAAACTGAAGATAGGCTTCTCCCCGCCCCCCTCTAATAGTTTCTCGCCACACTTATTTTGCTGCTTCTCCTCTTCATGTTCTTCGCAAGTGTCCATCTCCACCTCACCGTTTCATAATACCATTTAATATTGTAATTTCATATTTCCAGGAATTTTAAACAAACTGCTTAAAAACGGCGAACTCTTCAATTAATTTATTACAGGAAATAAATTTTCGCTGTACTGCGTTCCTTTGTAATAAAGAAATTTTCAGAATCTTTAATCTTGATTTGATCTGCTTCATGTGTGAGAAGTCCTGGTAATACGCCATTCTGTAATATTGAAGTAAATAGGTCAGGGACTTCCTTTGTGAAATATTTATCACAGAGACCTTGTAACCAGGTGTACTAAAATACTCGTTTCAGTAAATTTAGTATGTCGCATTTGTTCTCAGGAAATTTAAGCTAAATGGTGATGAGCACGGACGGCGGTTTTAGTAAGTATTACTTGACAGAGCGTTGAGAAGTATTGACCTTCAGGTGACCAGCTCTGTGATCGTCTGTTATCGGGTTTTATCTGGTCAATTAGAAGAGTGAAATATTAGTAAGTTGATGTACAGTAAGTTACGAAGCACAAATAGAGCGATTGGAAGCTGTGTGGGTCTATATGATGTTTTCTCAAGCCTGCCTATGTACGAGGGGGGACCCAAAAGAAACCGGACTCCGAGAGCACTGCCACTTGTAGACGTAGTGCTGGATTCTCACGCTAGATGGTGTTAGTAGGGACCTTCATGAAACATGTGTAGACGGCGTCAGTGTAAAGCTGAACGTGCAAGTGTGGTATTGTGTTTCTCTGACTGTTGGCGGGTTACATCTGCGAAGTCGTTATGGCAACTTTAAAAGAACAAAGAGTGTGTGTGAAATTTTGTTTCCTGCTTAAAAAAACTGCAACGGAGACACACCAAATGCTTCAGGAAACTTTCTAGGAGGAAGCTATGAGCCGCACACAGGTTTTCGAGTGGTTTCGGTACTTTAAATGTGCAGAGATGTGTTGAAGACATGGCTTGTTCTGGACGCCCTACAACATCGCGAAATGAGGAGAACATTGAAAAGGTCCGCCAGAAGATCAACGAGGATAGTCGGCAAACGATCGACCAAATTTCAGCAGCGACAGGAATCAGTTGGGGCTCGTGCTAGCGGATTTTGAGGGAGTATTTGCACATTAGACTTGTTGCTGCTAAATTTGTTTCGCGCCTTCTCACACAGGAGCACAAAACCATCCGCATGAAGGTATGCCAGTACTTGAAAACAGGGATTGCACGTGATCCAAACTTCTAGAACAAAGTCATTACAGGGGATGTGAGTTGGTTTTACGGGTAGGACCCAGAAATCAAGCAAGCGTCAAGCCAGTGGAGGACTCCCAACTCTTCCAGACCTGCTCCCCCCCCCCAAGAAAGGAAGGCAAGTGAGGTCAAATGTGAAGACGATGATCATTGTCTTTTTTGATAATCGTGGAATTGTGCATCGGTAATTCGAACCCCCTGGCCAGACTGTTAACCAGCACTTTTACTTGGATGTTTTAAGGCATCTGTGAGAGGATTAGAGGAGGAAACGCCCGGAACTTTAGCTATCAGGTGACTGGTTTCTGCATCACGACAACGCTCTAGCACATGGCCTTACGAGTGACCCACTATTTGGCATCTCAGAGGTGGTCTGTCGTTCCCCACGCTCTGTATTCAGCAAACCTAGCCCCGTGCGACTTTTTTCTATTTCCACGAATGAAAAAACGCTAAAAGGGGAGCGTTATGACGATGTGGAGGCGCCAAAAACAGCTTCGCAAAGAGCACTGCACAATATCAAACTTGAAGAGTTCCAAACAAGCTTCCAACAGTGGGAAAAGAGACTTGACAAGTGCATCGCATGTAATGGAGAGTATTATGAAGGTGACTGAAGTAATTTTGTAAAAAGGTTCATTAATAAATTTTTATGACAACAATCCGGTTTCTTTTGGGTCCCCCCCCTCGTATGACACTTGTTGGTCAGGTAGCGTGAGGTCTGAGGGACAGACACCTCCACCGCTACACAAGTCAGTTTGGATTACTGTCGTATTTATTCGGTTCACTGCACAACTATTGCATCAACATTGTTTGAACATCTTTCGTATATTCAGAAGCATTTTAGTAATATAGCAACCGCAACTATATATTTACAGTCAACTACAACTTCCTGAAGCTATTAAAACAATATAACATGCTGCAGACACACTGAATCTAGTACCAGCGGGAACTGTTGGTGAAAATGTCAGATAAACTACAAAGTGTGCCAGAGAAGAATATTGGGTACATAGCTATGTGTAAAAGGAGGCCTGCATTACTTCATCAGGAAATATCAACCAACCCTGTTACTGCATGTTTTTGTACGTTTCCGTTGCCTCATGTCATGAGGAGCTTAGTTTTCAAAATATAAAGCATATCTGCGTGCAAATAGAATGCTATTTACCTTCCATGCATTTAGAAAATACATCACTGTACACTGCAATAGCTGTGTTCACGATGCTTGTAACTAAGATTTTTCTATATTAAAAACTGTATCTAAATGTCTTTTATTACCTACATGCCACCAATAGCTAAATATTACACTCTCTGCTACCCCTCAATCTTGTTGCTACTACATTTGAAACAGGGCGTGCTGTGTACTGCCGTCGCGGACCTATCAGGGTCGACGTGCTTCCATGGTCTCTGGTTGGAGCACTGTTAACTTGACGCATTTCCTACTGAAAGCCCGCTCCCTGGTGATGAGAAAATACTGAAATTCACTTCCTGCAAGCTTATATACGAAGGATCATCAATAAAGAATGATCATAACTTTTTACCGTCATAAATATTTTGCACTAAAATTCAATCTTATTATATTCTGCTAGCTTAATGTGAAACAAACACGTCGTAGTAGTTTCATTGTTGGCACTCCTGGTTCCTGCCTGTGAGAACCAGGCAAGTTCAGATATGTTCACTATCGCCTACCGCTGCAATGAATGTAACACGCGAGGAACAATATGCGGCTTTGAAATTCTGCTTTCGTCTCAACAAATCTTCAGTTGAGGCCTTTACAATGTTACAGGAGGCCTATGCAGAGTCTGTTCTTCCCTACAGAACAGCTCAAAGGTGGTTTAAAATGTTTAAAGAGGGGGGACAATCAATTTCAAAGGAAGGTGGACCCGGTGCTCCATTTACTGCTCTTACGGAAGAAAACATTAAAACTGCTAGTGCCATTGTGAGAGAGCATCGACGAATTACCTTAAGTTCACTTTCTGAAATACTGAACATTTCATTGGGTGCCATCCATAAAGTTGGAGACAGAAACATTACACATGAGACGTGTTTGTGCGCGATGGATTCCAAGACTGTTGATTCCCGAACAAAAGGTCATTCGCATGCTTGTCCACATGCAATTAAAGTTGATGTTACAGGAAGATCCGTAGTTTCTTTCAAACTTAATAACTGCTGACAGCAAAGCTCAGTGTGGAAATCTCCATCACCAACCCCCAAAAAGCAAAAGTAGTTGATTCTGCTGGGAAAGCTATGGTCATCTCATTCCTTGATATTCATGGAATGGTTTATCAGCATGTTGTACCTGCACACACATCAGTAACTGGACAATACTGCATTTTTGTCCTGAAAAATTGTAATTCCATATCAGGCGCTAAAAAGAACACATTTCCTTGAAGCAGGCTGGATGCTGCACCACGATAATGCGCGGCTGCATATTGCCAATGTTGTTGCTGAATATCTTTCAAAAATCAACGTGAAGTGCACCCTCACGCTCCCTATAGTCAGAATTTAGCCCCATATGACTTATTTCTATTTCCTAACTTGAAGAAACGCCTTCGTAAGCAGTGCTGAAGGCTGCGGAGGCGATTTTGAAGGATTTCTAAAAAAATGGTTTGAAGACGTAGAAACGCTGGGAGAAGTGCATCGCATTCAGGGGAGACTGTTTTGAGAAGGACCAGCAAAATTATGATGATGAGTAAAGGTACGGTGTTATTAAAAAAGAAATGTGATCATTCTTTTTTGAACAGCCCTCGGAGCAAATCTACCACTGAGTGTGCGGACAAAGCGAAGTTGCATAACAATTTATCATGCTACAAGTTTGGGAATTCCTAGTTATTTTCATTTCATATTTTATTTGTTTTATTTGAGTTTACCTAAAATAATTCCACGCTTCAATAAGGTTCCTGAATCAATAAATTTCCTCTTCATTGTAGTTACTCATGCGATGCGTAATATCAGTGGTGTCCATCTTAAAACGGAAAGGGTGAGGGTGAATTTACCTCCGTCTACTCTTCAACAAATTGTGATCCATTTGTAGGATGCGAAAAGAAAGTACCTATGGTCTTAGGCTATATTAGTGAGTGAAGGGAAATGCTTAGCTGGAGTAATTTAATGTCCTGCGCCGTGGCGTAGTGGACTAAGGCCTCATGCTTTGGTTCCCTGCCACGGAAAGCGTCCTGGGATCGATCCCACCCCTGGAGGTGCGGGTTTCGGACATAGGAAAAGTTCCGGATATAAGACCGGTGTCCCCTCAGTATCGTGAGAAAATTAAGAGTACTTACGATCGGTAAGTGACCCTGGACAAGAGAGCCAACTTGCTGGCTGGGGGTGTCGAGATGCTGTCCACATCTCCTCCCCGTATCGGTTGGATGATCACCCACTTCTACCTAGCGTATGTGGGCGTGAGGCCGGTAGTCGGGTTGGCAGACATTGGCCCTCAATAGGCTATCACGCTATGGGGTGAGTAATTTAATGTGGAACAGAATAGTTATTTACGTTACTTCATTATATTCTCTTCTGTTTTAATAATTTACACGATGAGCTGTGTAATCTATATGGAATAGCCGCGACTCAAATCTCCAATCTTGATTTCATTTGTTCAACAAGAAAAAATTAACAGAAAAATTTCGTTACTTTTGTTTAAGTAAGATGCACTTAACTTTTGGACATGAGTATACGTGTGTACTCTCATTTCTTTGTGCTTCAGTATAAGTACACAATCTTATGTAACTTTAGTGCTGCATCTTTCCAGAACTGTTTCTTGGAGAAACACTGGGCATGCTGCTTAAAAGTTTTAGAATCCGTTTGCGGAAGTTTGTTTTCTTGTGTCACTGCATGCAAAGTTTAAATGGGACACCAGAAAGGGAAGACGGGCAGGCAAATGATCTCTAGAGCCGGGAATGGCGTGATAGGGGAGGGAGTCCGGGCTATAATAAATGATAATGCGAGTTGGGGGTAAGGGCAGGGCAGATAGCGAAAAGTATAAAGGTAAGGTGCAATGAGGAGTGAACTCAAGATAAGCTTTTGTTATTTCGTTGTTATACTTAACACTTTGAACTGCACCATTCTTTGTAATGTCAAAGAGCATTCACATCCTAAAGAAAAGTACTATATGCTTTTGTGGTACATCGGCGCTTATGTAATTATTTATATTTGTTTCCATTTTGGATTATTTATTTTCATCACAGTGTCTCATGTGATGTCGAGACTTCACCTACATTGCAGTCATTTGTTGTAAGATCGAGGTCCTGCACTTTTTAACTATTTGTTTATCTATGTTTACCAAACTTAGAGGTTCCTTCTGCCATGACACCTTTCTTAACTTTATTGGTTATACATAAAGGTGGGAAGTGAGGTGCCTTGGAAATTAGATCAAATCTAATAAGATTAACATTAAGATGAATTAATGGTTCACCACTAACAATGAGAGTCGAAAGTCTATAGTATTATAGTAAATTTCATCATTTCTAATATAATTTTAAGATATCTCATTTTACTAGGTTTTATTGATTTAATTATCCAATTGATGGCAACAACTCTTCTGCAATATAATAGGCACTCTATAAGAGTTGAAAGTATAAACGAAACAATAAAATATAAAATATAAAACAATATAAATAGATGTAAATAATCATTTCTTCCACACTAGCAGTGTATAGGCTAAGGGTTAGATAAGTAGTCAGACTGAAAAATTCAATGCTACAGCTTGGATTTGAACCACGAATCTCCTGCATTCCGTGCGGTTGCTCTAACCCATTGAGCTAGTTAATCCAAATTTAATGTAATGTCGGCACGTTGGCCATAGTAGCTTAGTGGGTTAGAGCAACCGCACGAAGAGCGGGAGATCCGTGGCTCAAATCCCGGTTATTGCATTGAATTTGTCTGTCTGACTCTACTCATTCAAATATAAAAATAACTAATAAAGAGGAACAAGGAATTAATATTAAGAGGAATTAATATGCTATTTGTTTACTTTCATACATTCTCCGCTGTTTTCCTCTCTGGTATTTAGTGCCTGAATTTTACTTTGGTCCCCCTAGCATGGTCTTTGAGCCATAGGTGGTGCTTTTAAGCCATTTATTTTTGGAGTCAGGTCTTTAAGACATTCCTTTATCGACTAATGTTTCGAAAACTTAGTACCCGATTACAACTATAACTTATTTCTTCTTATTTTCAGAGCTGTAAAATTTTCAGTGATAGAAAGTAAAAGATGGGATAAATCCTTGAGTTGCTAATTATAGTTATGGATAAAAGTTATTTTGTGGCCTCCATATAGTGTTTAATTTAAACAAGCACACAACAGTGCTGTTTATCGATAGTTGAAAATTGTAATTAATGAGTATTTGTGATAGTTCCTATACTTTCAAACTTATTGTCACCAAACTACGATTAGTCTGACTTTACAGTTATTCATTCTATTTTATTAGCATGTCATTTCCACTTACGATAAACTCCTGGATTGACTGTGCACACATGGAAGGGTAATGTGTTTACCTGTTTGTAGACTCCAATACTGCCCTCGGGTGCAGGTCGAAATGGCTTGCATTACGTATGAATACCCTATGAGGATTATGCAATCGCATTTAAATTTATTGATTCAAAGATAAACATCCATGGAGTTTGTTCAAAAATGACAAATCTGTTGTTTAGCTACAAAGGACCAGAACATAGTATCTTTGAATTGTAAGTGAAAAAGCTTCTTTGCAATATAAGCTGCCTTTGTAACACCCACTTCAGGTAGTTATGTCTTAGTCACAGATGAATAAGATGTACTATTCCACGCTAATCTTTGTTACCTTTACCTTTTTCGAAAAACCTTTTACCTACTTCGTCCTAGCAATTTTATTTTGTATCTATTGCCGTTATGAACATAATAGGCCTATATGGTGTCTTGGAAGCAATGTCGAGAGCTAGCGTCACCAGCCATCTAATCTTGTAACCATGATACCATGCGATATAAGGGCTGGGTTTCATCGTCTATCACTTCACCAGCTGGTGATTTAGTTCTTGTTGAAAATAAAGAAGCGACATGTTGAAACGGTACATATATTATTATATTACACGGCTTTCTCTACCGAATATAATTTCAAAACAGCACACAGGCATATACCTCAGGAACGCGTGAAGTTCTTTAACATTTCCAGGCTCAAAGACTGCTGGAGCATCTAGAAAGGCCAACGAAGCCGCTCGACCAAGTAGTTCCCTTAGTTCTGTTTCCTTTGCTTGATTTTACTTATGTAGATTAGAGCAGATACTGAAATGTATTATGAATATCTAAAGCTTTAAAAAGTGATTTAACACAAATAATATATCATATTTCTAACGTTGTTTTGTTGTCTTACATAGAGGTAACATGGCTTTTTTTTTCTTTTTTTCAATTTACGTCCTCCAACGTCAAGTCATCGGACGATGGATAAAATGGGTAAAATGATGCAAATGAGCCCGGGGTCCATAGAACTTAGAGATACCCGACATTCGTCTTTAAGGATAAGGGAAACCCCCAGAAAAACCTTATCCAGAAAACACACCCTGAACGAGATTCGAACTCGGGACATCTTGAGGTGAGGCAGACACGCTACTATCTACGGTACCAAGGCGGGCAGAGGTGGCATGCCAGCCTCTGGTTTCCCAAGGCGCAGTTTCTGTTAAATTTACAATCTGACGATTTATTTAAGGAATAATATACACACAAGAAAGAATTGGCTGATTTTTACAAGAATGTCCCCCAAACCAGATTTCCGAGGCTGTATTCACTTGCCGCACGGATATTGTTTCAGTTTGGCTCAACATATGTGTGCGAACAATTCCAAACCCCGAATTACCGCTCGGATCACAGTCTAACATTTAGCCTTCGATTACAAATTTCCCAGACATTACATCCTGACATTGATAAATTAGTTAAAGAAAAACGAAACAGAAAGTGTTGGAAAATGTCCACGCAATTTTGTTCTGAATGGGTCTCCTCTAATTTGCAGAGAAAATTACTTTGTTTTATTTTATTTACTTTATAACATGCCTGACCTTCAGATAAACTACGAGTTGAAGCTTTATATATTTTCTCATAGCACAGAGCCAAAATGTAGTTGTTTGTAAACTGTGACCAAGTGAGTAATTAAAGCAATCAGCATTAATATTACAACACTCAAGACGTAAGTTGTACATATTATTAATACCCGATACGTTTCCTGTCTTTCCTATGGTGTCGGAACCCCAACACATCAAACTATTTCCATCCTCTTGGACAGCAGAAATCAGCGCGGTGACGTCACACGCTAACCGGCCTTCGTTTGGGGCATATTCGGTGATGCAGATTTGCAGACGTCACACGTCCCCTGCGTTGGTCCCATAACGTAGATTTAGAATATATAAAAGCCTCAAGCCCAATACGCAGGCCTTTGAGCAAAATTCAGTGGTCTTTCAGGCCCAATATAGAATAGAACGCTCAGTAATATAGAAGTCAAATAAGAACTCATAAATAAAAACTCATTTTCAATTCATCCATCCATCCTTCTTTGAAATCGTTACTCAGAGTCGCCTACAAGTGTATACTGATTTATTTTCTCTATTGCTTATTTGTAAGTAGTAGAAATGCTATTCTATCCAAACATCTGATATATTTTCATCGGAAATATACGTTCTGAATCAGAGAGGAAATCAGCTTAAGAAAAAAGCTCTGTGTAAGTGTCTTGAACTTTGTAGTAAATTAGCCTGCCGAAAACTTTATGCAATCATTTGAAAAAACTCTTTGTAGCGCAGCCTACCCTTCAGATGAAAAAATATTTTTTTTCTTATTCAACAAATAGCTCAAATATTATTGATTAAGGTACATGTATTTGATATATTTCCATGGATATTAATTGAATGCTCAATGAGTAGCCTGTAAAGCTAGTTTAGATGTTTGCTATACATTTGTAAAACGTTGGTAAACTTTGAGAGGTAGACAAAGTATTACTGTTCAAAAGTCTAGATATCCTTATAATTCACTAAGCAAAATGGTTGTCTTGAGCATTAACCACTTCCACCCACCTCGATAGCTTCTCTGCTTCACGTTCAAGAGGTCCCGAGTTCGAATCTCGGCCAGGGTGAGTTCCTGGATAAGGTTTTTCTGGGGTTTTCCCTTATCCTGAAAGACGAATGTCGGGTAACTCTTAAATTATATGGACCCTGGGCTTATTTGAGCATCATTTCACCCATTCCATTCATCGTCTGATATGACTCAAAGTTGGACCACGTAAATTCAAAAAAAAAAAAAAAAAAAAAAAAAAAAATTAATAAAGAAATAAAAAAATAACCACTCCCACTTGAATTTCAGCATAGAAATCACTTTTCACTATTGTTTCAGCTTGTTGCATGCACTTTGTACCTACAAAGAATTGTGTAATAAAATAATTTCTGGAAACGTATATATTGTTTATGATGAAGTAGTTGAAATAATAAGCTTATGTAATAACCTTTTACACACAAAAAGAAAAAGAAAAAAAGAAAAATAGGGCAAGAGAGACATGAAAATGTGTCACATGTGACTTACTGGTAAAACAAGTACTAGACCGCAAACCATTTTGAGGTATGCCAGATGTCTGTTTTCAGTTGTTTCTGACGGACAGGCGTACGTAACATGAAGGTGTAGGCTACTGAGTTGCCTTACGGAGAGGTCTGTTTGAGGGCTTTATGAAGTTCTCGGCAGTAATATCCTCACAGTTAAGTTCTAGTTGGCCATGACGCAGTTTCTCAGCTGTATAGAGTTACTTAACATATCATGGACAAAGGACTCCTATTCAATGCAGGTAGCGCTTCCGGCGAGACCCAGAGGTAAACCCAGCTCTGCCTGACATTCATTACCAACTTGTTACGACCTTTCATCTCTGTAAATTCTCTTGCTCTCTGAGTGCAGCTATTTTGTACACAATGGCATATATACATGTGCTCTAAGGAATTTTAGAAAATAGGATATTAGTCACCTTATTATATATTTTCAACCTTTTCTTCTGCCTAGTTTCAGTAGACACACACAAAAAATTAATTCGGCAAAAGAACGTGCTAATAACAGTAAAAGTCTTGTAATAGTCATGTACATGTAATGTGATTCTTTGTCTCTTTTTGTCTTAAAATGTAATTTAAAACAGATCACTGAATACGCGCAAGCATGCATTTGCTTTAAAACACACTGTAGAAGTAACTGTCATTGGGTTTAAAGTATAAATACCATTAAAAAAGTTAAATCTATCACCGAGTTCTACATACTATCTACTTACAGTAATTCAGCAAGACGCAAACATCTCTGGAGAAAGTATATTGTCCTATAAGAGCCAATTACGCATTACATCCTCTCCTGAATGTAAAGTGTTTTCCAAGTACCGTATTTTTCAAGAAGGAGAACAAGAAGAGTTGAATGGGCAACACTTGAAACTTTAAGTTTGCATATTGTCGTGAGGTCTGATTGGCTCCATTGTCATTCTATTTTCGTACAAACAAGAACAAATCATGTCGGGCGTTGAAGAGGAGCACTAGTAATGTCACATACTATTATTTTCCTTTTGTGTTTTTCCAACTTCTCTTTTCTCTCCCTTATTATTTATGGACGATATTTTTCAGTATATATTCTCGTGTTACTCATTAAAAGTTTGCATAAAACTACAGACCAATTATGTTTAGCTCATTAAATTATAGTTTTTTTTTCTATAGGAACTGGAAAACAAAACGTAGGATGAATTCACTTCGCAAACAATACAACTTCTTTTTAGTATTGTTAATTGCATTTAAACTTATTCAAAGCTCCAAACAGTTAACAATCCAAATATGATATTTTTTAGTCATCCATTATAGTTTTTACCTGCATCCCTTTAAACCTCTATCACACAATCACAGTGTGAAAGTTACATTATTTCCCATTTCCTTTACTGGATCCTCATTCACCTTGCACATTTGCGTATTAAAATCTTTGAAAAAATATGTAGTTTGTAAACACTAGATTAATATTCCAGCACAAACTTGCAAGAATAAATTTTACAAGCAAACATTTTAACTGTAGTAATGATTTATTTTAATAAGGCTTGGAAACTCTGAAAAAGTACATTTACTTAAAATGCAACACTTTCTATGAAACATGAAGTGATAAAGTATGTGTTACAGTTTTACATTAGTACTGTGTAATATATTTTGGTTTAAAGGTATTTATATACATTATGTATCATTCGTTTAGGTTTCATAGTCAGCAATCTAAAAGGTATGGCTGAAGAGTTAATCAAGATTATAGAAGAATTCTAGAAATGTCAATATTTTGACATATGCATAAAAACTACTGTGTATTGTTAATCTATTTCCATTTGATTAAAGGCAATCTTCATTCGTTTATATATCTTTTTCTTCCCCATGCCGCAGTTGAACAAAATTCGATACCCATAATTTACTAGATAGGTTAGTTTTGAAGAACCCAAACTAAAAAGATGTGTAGAATCATGTACTTTTCCTTCTTCACGATTATTTCTATAGTTTTCTAATAATTAAGAGCAAAAATAAACTAAAATCTATTTTTTTTTTCTGTGAGTCATAGTAAATATTTTCTAAAAGGTTTTAGTTCCAATTTGGTTCTAGTTACATAAAAGCATATATGACAATGGGACAAGAGCAAATATTTAAAGAGCAGCTTGTTCTCTGCTGGCTTTGATATTGCTGTCTCTTTACTTGCGCAGATGTGAAGCAAAAGAACCGACTTGACGTCTGATACTTCAGTGACACAACTATAAAACAAAAAGAGAGAAAAAGTACTGAAGAGTTACAAAGTAGGAAAAAGGAAACTAAAAAGATAAATTTTCTTACTTAGCTATTCACAGCTGTGATATCGCCAGTTGTTACCGTTCTCTTATTCTTCAAGTGTTTTGAGAGTTTGGTCCGCAGTATGTCCATAAAAGGTTCTTCCATGATAAAGGGATATAAGACCACAATGCGGTACTCGTATGTCCTTCAGCTTTGCAGTAGCCAGGGTGATTGGACCCTTGTACAGTCTTTTCAAGTTTTAATATCACTGCGTTTATACGAGGGTGGTCTGAAAACTTTCCGACGTAATAAAGATATGAGATATTTTTTTTAAGAATTTGTTTATATTTTATTTTTTAACATAGTCTCCTTGTAACACTTCTCCCAGCCATGCTCCTATCTCTGTAATCCGTCCTAATAGTACTTGGCGTTTTTCTCTGCAAAATAATTGTTCACGAAGGTGATTGTCTCTTCATTTAGCGAAAATCTCTATTCTCCGAGAGCATTTATTCAGGTGAGGGAGCAAAAAGAAGTCGCCTGGGGTTAGATCTGGTGACAAGCAGTTCAAACCGTAATTCGTGGATTTTACCATTGCAACCGCTGAGGTGTGAGATGGTGCGTTGTTTTGGTGAAATAGGATTTTCTTTTTCTGCAAATATGGCAGTTTTCCCGCTAGTTCTGTCTTCAGCTTGTTAAGTAATGATGCTTAGCATGGTCCTATAATGGTTTCTCGTTTTTGAAGATAATCGATTAACTCCATGACTATCCCAAAAAGCAGTCTCCATTACTTTCCCAACCGAAAGGCGGTTCCCTTTGCAGTCCACTGTTTGGACCTTATTTTCGGTTCGGGCGTATAATGGTGTATCCAAGTTTCATCTACAGTGATTAATCAGCGCCAAAACTCGGATTTCTTTGCGCCTAAACTGCGCCAACAGTGCGTTGGAAATATTCATTCCAACTCGTTTTTGGTCTAACTTCAGCAAATGCGGTATCCAACGCGCGGACAGCTTTCTCATGTCTAAATGTTGATTTAATATGTGGCAAACACGTTATTTTGACATGGTCGTAGCCTCTGTTATCCCTCTCAATTTAATTGGGCGGTCGTCTAGCACCATTGGGTGAACTTTGGCGATATTTTCGTCGGCAGCTGCAGTTTCTCGACGTCCCGAACGTTCGTCTCCCAAGCTCTTACGGCCACGTTTAAATTCAGCTGCCCAACATTTCACTGTGGTAAATGATGATGCAGAGTCCCCATACAGAGAATCCAACTCATCTTTGATTTGCGTAGGCGTATTGCCTTTCAAAAACAAATATTTGCTAACAGCTCGATACTCGATTTTTTCCATTTTCATAAAAAGAACTTGTATAAACTCACTTAAACGACTGTTACATAACAACTGAGCGTCCAAACTGGCTAAAACTGTGGTGAGTAACTGTCAACAGATGGACAGTAAAATTCACTAGCTTTTATTTACGAGTGCGGTCATCTTCATGTTGAGGTCGGAAACTTTTCAGACCACCCTACGCTTGCCCTTTATCTTCGCAGCGCCTCAATTTACACAAAAGTCAGTAGCCCTGTCGTATTAGCACTTAGTGGTGTATAAGTAGTTTTGAGTTGTATTTCGAAAAGTTATGAAAAGTTTATAAATTTATAAAAATGATTATGTAAATATATTTAGTAATTTAAATATGTAAACATATATTTAATTTGTGATTGGCTGTAGTAATAATTGTATGACGTAGTGTTGTGACGTGTAATTAAATCGGCCAATCACAAAATTAAGATTTGGAGTAACGATAGTTACGATAAATCAATAATCTTGGTGGAGAGAGATTTTTTGTTGTAATGGTGAGTGTGATGAATAGTGGTACAAAATCAAGAACATTTAAGTAATAGTTTGAATCTGTATAAATATAACAAAGTAATAATTTATCGACATGTTGGAAGTGACTGGGACAGGAAGCTCAAGCAAAATGTAATCTAAATAATACAATTAAATAGTTACAAAATTTGACTTCTCCGAAACTTTATTCCGAACCACGCCTGAAAAACAGATGTCTCATGACTCTTGTTAAGAATAAGATGATACAATTGGTGACCAGAGGAAATAGATAGCCGCAAAAACTCACACGAGAAGAGAAAGAATTGTGCGTCCCACATAGAAATCCTGTCCCAAATTACGCCCGAAGGTGTGGCTGATGAAGATGGAGACAAATTAACGACGTATAGTCCCAAATTCCTGGCCCATTGGCATAATTTTCTTTCTTAAATTAGTACCACCTAATATTAAAAGAGCTACATTTACCTTCGATTGTATAAAAATCACTTTTAATATCTATCTTTTTAGAAAGACCTGAACATTAAATTATAAAGTATTCAGCTGAAATATGTATGTAAATAGTAATGTATTTTTGGGCATGTGGATTGTTGTTTGATCTCCGTTACCTGATCTTCATGTTTGTGCTGCTGATAACTAGACAATTGACTTAATATTTAATTTTATATTCAACCGTGGAAAAAATCGTCTGCATGGCTATATCGCACTGTACCCTTGATTTTTTTTTATTTTTAGATTTTACATATCCAACACTATTCTCTCCACTGCTCCCGGTAGTATCGAATCCATTTCCAAGTAACTCAAATAATCTGCTATTATATGTAAAATAATTTCAATCGCAAAATATAAGGCAAATAACAAAGGCTAATAATAATGCTATTACAACCAATGTTAATATCTCTAGCATTATTTTCACATTGGAGCTCGTCCTGTAGAAAATCCTTGTGTTTTAATGGGTCAAATTTTAGCTATTCTTATTTTATGGATTATTTGAACCTTTTTTTATGAATAAATGAAATATGAATTATAACTGCGGCTGCAAAAATAAATAGTAAGACAAAACTAATCTGACAAATCGAATCTGTATTAAAATTGAAATAAGAATAAAACTGACAACATATTAAATCAATAGGACATTTTCAAAAAAGTAAAGCATGCGATAGCAGAGTGGAATAGCTAAGTGCAGAGGTTCTACTCCCATTAGTCCTGGACCCGTAGCAAGGCACGGAAATCTGAAGATCTGTGACTAAACGCGCGACCGTGACACTGACATTTTCATTCCAATTCTATAACTTTCGTAGAAGAAAATGTTATTTTTACTGAACGTAAAATATCGTTACATGGGCGTGTAATTTGGAGACATTTTTGAGAAAATAAGTTAAAAGGCATTTTTCTTTAAAGAGTAGTTTGTGATTACGGATTTTATCAGTTAATTTATTTTACTTATTTTAAAATCTCTGTGCCAGATTCTTAAAACTTATCAACTTATACCCAAGTTTAGTATTTGATTTACTTTCCATTTTTTAATTGTTTTCTTCAAACACACACAAAGAGGGATATAATTTTTTCTAAAAGTTGGTTTTCATTCAGGTCCGGTTGAATTAAAGATAATCTAAGTTCAAGCATATGAAAATGATCTTCAGTGAAGTTTAAATTAGAATTTTGGTTGTATAAGTATTGATCTAAGTCCATGGCCTCTGGATTTAAGATCGAATACAGCTGGTGAATTTTCTCCAGTTAACTTGCTTGAACTTAGGTCAGCAGAACTGCTGATAGTTCTGAGAAGAAATAAATGATGCAACTTTAAATAAAATGGAAGTAATGCATTTTTATGGTTACTTGGATAAATAACAACCCTCTTTATTTCACAAATATATGTTAATGATGCATTGTTTCTGTTCATAACCTATTCATTTTTATTTTCAAATTTCATATTACTCTGATATCTCTGATGAGAATTTTAAATTTGAAAGTGCTCCTCGTGTTTTCCAACATAGAGGAAATCCAATCTTAGAACTAAATGACACAGAATTCAAAATGAAATTTCGAATATTAAAGCATTTAGTCGAAGAACTGGAGCATAGGCTGCATGGACAATTAAGAACACAAACCCTGAGGAATTATGCACTCTCCAATATTTATTATCCTTCTCACATTAGGTTCCATGCAACTGAAGCTTCCAGATGGTGATTGAGGATGTATTTAATATAAATAGACTAATGCATAAAGTTACAAGGGACATTGCAGTTTAAGACTTCGTTTCAGCAGAACACCTATGGAAGAGGTTGAAATAAGAAGGGTTATACGAGAGTCCCATAATGTACGTAATTTCCCAGGACGTGACGGGCGATGTGTACATGTTATAGAGCTATAAATAATTTTAATAATCTTTATAAAATTACAATTATATCCACCTAGATGTTTAATAACTAGGTCTGTTCGACCTTAAAAATGTTATATGGTCTGAGTTTAAACCGGCGAGAGCCAGGTTGGTTTCTATCTTTAATTTTAGGTGCAATAGACTGCACACATATCCTAATTATATCACTTGATGGGAATAGTTTCTGTTACATCCTTATGTTGCAGGACAATGTCCACCAACATAGCTTTCTCCTCACATTTAAAGTTAGCTCAATTTTTCTCTTTTGCTTAAACTTCATTTTTTTTCCAACTTACAGTATTGTAAACAGAAAGTAACCGAAATGATTAACTTATGATAAATACTGCTTCAATATGGAGTAAGTTCTTATACTTTTTATATAAATGTATTTAGATCTTTTTATTTCTAGATTGGCTACTCTGTGCACTTGAATTAAACAGAGTCGAATAGTTAAAATACGTAAGCTTTCACGGCCGGTGTCAGTATAATATGAAGTATTAACCGGGGTTGTGGACCGTGGTCTACTCACCTCCTTCATCTTCCCAGACGTTTCGTCTGTGGCTGCGGCAGACATCTTCAGTGGCAGTGCGATCGAAGTGTCCTGTCGGAAGTCTCACAGTTGCTGTTGGGACTTCCGCCAGGACACTTCGATCGCACTGGCACTGAAGATGTCTGCCGCAGCCGCAGACGAATCGTCTGGGAAGATGAAGAAGGAGCCCAGTAGACCACGGCCCACAAACTCGGTTTATACTTTATATTATAGAGTCAAATAGTTTCGAAAATTCTCGGAAACTTCCGATCGAGTACGAAAGTTGCAACATGATTGGCGATGTTGCCGCATTTTTTTTATAGGATCAGTACTGAACGGCGTTCATCTGATCGAAGATTAGCATTTTGCAAACCATGCGGGTTTGCAAGCTTAGTTTAATTTCCATCTTCAATTATAAAAGAACTGCAGTTTCCAAATTTTATGCAACCGAGCCTCAGAGAACCCCAAAACCGTATTTACGGTGAAAGCATAGAGAAAGTAAAAATAGGGGGAGGGGGCAAGAAAAACAGTTTCTCGAGTAGATTTCGAATTTGTATATTAGTGGATACATTCTAAACAGAGAAATAAAGGTGCTAAAAGTAAAATAAAAGTAGAAATGCAAATAATATCAATATAACTCAGGACATATATGTCCTTTTCTGTACCTGCAGCGCTATTCCTGTTATGTACAGCAAGTAAGCGTTATTTGAAAGTGAACATTTGAAAGTCCAGCAAAAAGATGACAAGATAAATGCGATGGAGACGGAATGAGGCTGACCACAGCTGAAGCATAACACAGAATATAGATATGTATCTGTGCTATATAAAACACGGTGAGCAACATCTTAGTACCGGCAACACGTCTTGCGGTATTACTTTAGCATACCGCATTCTTTAACCATAAATAAACATTAAACATTCATAGAGGCGAGATTGTGCTCCCAGATTATGGATCCATCGATATATCAGTGCAAGTTGTTTTGGTTGTACATTACAGCAGGCCATGAAATATTCAGTGCTCTGTTTCTAGCTGGCCGAGGGCGTAAATCTGAAGCACATGTGCTGCTAAAAGTTGCAGTGAACGCCGCAAAGTGAGAAATGTCTCACTCCCAAACTGCCGACGTGAATCACCCAGGCCCTGGGGTGAAGTATGGATTAGGATGAACTTTATGACCTCGCGTATCGCTTTAATGTGGAGGAAATAAGTGACAAATCCAATGCCTTCTAAACCTGTTGCGATCTGTTTATTTCTATGCTTTTCTATAGCCACAACGAGCGAGTTGGTTCTGAGGTAATTTATGAGGCTGTCTTTCCGCTGGTCCCTAGTTCAGTTCCTTTGTTGGGGGCGGGAGTAGCGCTTAACTCACGTTCTTTCTGAAATAAAATAATTGAAACAAGTGGTATTAGCTGATTTTGAAGCCTAAGTTAATTCTGGAAAAATAAACAGTGAAAGTGGTATAGTAGAACCTGGTTTACCCGGACCAGCAGGGACCAGGGCCAATCCAAGTTAACGAAACCTGGGTTATCCAGAGAATTGCGAAAAAAAAAAAACATTAAAACAATGTAAAACATCATCCAATTGTTTTAAAAGCGATTTAGAAATTGCTTATTAGCACACTTTAACTTTAAAGCACATACACGGTGTTCATTTTTATTCGTTATTTCCCGCTCTCCGATTGAGCAAGACACACATCATAATTGACTGGTGAGTCTATCTTGAAATCAAAGCGCCCTCTACGGAGAAGAAGCGGTAATGTTTGCGGAACAGTAACTACAACGCTCTGAGTGTGATTGCGCTAATAATACAACCGGCCTCGCCTTTCACCCCTGTTTACGGTAATCATGATTATCATTCTAGTGCATACGTATAAGAAGCACGTTTCTACAATACTTTAAAGGTGGATATGTAGACAGAGCATTGCGTCTTCATGGTTGAATGCTACTTTCTTACCGGCATTAACATTAGTGCAACATATAAATATATTTTAAACTGTTGTGTAGAGGAGTTTATGCAGCGCTATCCGGCATTCAGACAAGTCCCTCGGAG
This sequence comes from Mantis religiosa, assembly GCA_030765055.1. Taxonomy (NCBI): domain Eukaryota; kingdom Metazoa; phylum Arthropoda; class Insecta; order Mantodea; family Mantidae; genus Mantis; species Mantis religiosa. Next base: position 139,246,196 of record CM060949.1, read on the forward strand.
CGTAATGTTATCAAAAGTGTCCAGGTACCGTCAAATTTACATACTTTTGTTTGCAACATAAACGTCTTACGTTTTATCAGTATATGATATATTTTTTTGTCATTCTCGCGCTCAATTAAAATGTTTTTATTAATATTGGTATCCTTATGTGTTTTAAAACCAATAGGTGAATCAAACATTTACAAGATAAAGATCAGTAACTACCAAAATGAGAAATATTTGACGCTATAAAGTGACGGTCCCAATTTAGAAGTAATAAATATAATGAGTAAATATTATAAATATAATATAAATAAACTGTTTCTTGCTCGTCTCCGTGGTATGAGGTAGCGTGTGTACCTCGCACTCAAGAAGAAGAAAAAGAGGTCGCGAGTTTGAATCTCGCTAAGAATCAGTTACCTGGATAAGGTTGTTTACATGATTTTTCCTCATCCTACGAAGACAAATGTCGGGTAACTCTGAGCTCAAGGGACCTTGGACTAATTTTAATATCATATCATCCGTTTCACTCATTCATTTATTCATTCATTTTTCGATATGACATGCACTGTTGTTTCTTTACTAAAATATTTTGAATTTAATACTGCTATTAATTTGAGATTCCTTTATTAAATTATATTAAGTTATATATCTTCACAGTGCAACACCAAATTGCAAGATATTGTTTGCATTTATCCGTCGTTTAGTGTTCACATTCGGGGATTTTGTGAGGTCGCTAGGTGAATGCTGGGTAGGTTAATTACATCCCCCGAATTTCCTGTCCCTCCATTTCATCTCCATTATCATTTCATATCATCTGCTGGAAGTGTCGGCGGGTGTTTGGGCGGTGCATGGCAGGATGATATGCTCTGAGGAAAAATACTTCCTCCTTCGGTAGGTCGGTTGCTGGTCTCCGCTCCTCTGCTGGGACCATTTCGGGACCGCCAGCCAAGGAACTTTGGGGCTCAGATCGCCTGTCTGGGACCATTAGGGTTCGGCTGCTGGGGTCGTTGCCGTCCCGCAGTAGGGGAGCGTGTCCGTTTTCCTAACCCACCAGGAAAGTCCATATCCAAGTAAACTGTAGGGACGCTGCCCTCTGTACTGTCGTGGCTCCTTAGGTCGGCCATCGTTTGTCTCCTTCGCTTCATCCTTCCTCCCGGGGCTACCTCATTTGGGGGCATAGGGAAAATGGACACAGCATGGTGGTATACGTACTGAATCCCCTCCGTAATGAAGTCATAATCTTATATAGCTCCACGATAACATGTGAGGCTCATATTTCGAAGAACCCCGTCGATCACCAATTCTGACCATGTGTTTACATGATTTTCTGTAATCGGTAAGCGAACGTTTGGTTGTTTATAAATTACTGCGACTTCCTTTCCATAGTTTCTCGTTCATTTTGTTTCGATTTCTTCTTTTAGTGTGCTTCTAGGTTTTGTGGTGTAAAATGGTGCGGATGCTTGCGCTATGGGAAGTTTTCATAGTGTTATGTATGTCCAGTATTTATCATTGATTTTAATGTTAATGCCTGAAATGAGAGCTCTCTTTACTTTTAATCTAGATAGGTTTTTATGCCCATTGCTGATGTAGTTCAAATCATCCCATAATTTCCGACAGCTTCCTTCTTACCGCTTTCATGGGAAACGAGAGGTCACACCCACAGCGTGCGAGGTGTCCCGTCAGTCATAGATTATCGATAGGTAATATGTTTTTATGACACCCTGAATTATTTATGTTCCAAAATTCAAAATATCAACAGAATCGAAAAGATGAAGCTTCGCACCTTCTGTCCAATTTTATTTTCTGGGCCGTCTATATCAGTTTCAATGTTAGCTGCATGACAGAATGTTTTGCTAATCTTAGGTAGCCCATGGGTTTACTTACTATTTAATCGCGGGGTCATAACTTGTATATACATCTCAATAGATCCCAGAAAAGCAAGTCCTTTCACTTACTCGAACCCAAAACCACAATGACTAGTGCATATTATACGCATCTTCGTTTCCTTTCAGATTTGTACGTCCTTTTAAAGTGGTGAGAAGTTCGTTACGGTGTTGTACGTAACTGCATAAGTGAAATGGAGCCCTTTTTAATATCGTAACCTTAGCGGAATCATAAACTGCTTGAAACGTTTAACTGTTATATGTAGAAATTACCAAAACAAAAGATGTATAAATCGAATCTGTGCACTTTATAGAACTTAGTGTCAATCGTTAAGTGATTAGAGAGATTTTGCCACAGAGTGTTTTCTGATACGGTATCGGCTATTGCAGAGGAAGACGATTTGAGAATTGTGAAGTATTTCAGCCGGGAGCGAGACCTGCAGTGCTGGTGACGTCAGGCAAGAGCCATGAAGCACCAAGTTGCCTATATAAATGGCGCTGTGAGTACAGAATCTGAGGGTTCAGTCAGGTGTACCACACTCGATGACAATGTAACTGTCACGTACCAAATGGAACTGTTAAATTTACAATGTGACGATTTATTGAAGGACAAATATATAAAAAAGAAAGACTTGTCTGATTTTTACAAGAATGTTCCCCAAACCAGATTTGCGAGGTTCATTCACTTGCCACATGGACATTGTGTATGTTTGGCTCGACATATGTGTACGAACAATATTTTTCAGTTACGAAATTAGTCAAGTCCGAAACCCGAAGTAAATTGTCGGATCACAGTCTAACATGTAGCCTTCGATTACAAAATTCCCCGACACTACGTCCTGACATTGATAAACTAGTTAAAGAAAAGCGAAACAGAAAAATGTCGGAAAATGTCCAGGTAATTCTGTTCTGAATAGGTCTCCTCTAAATTGTAGAGAAAATTACTTTCTCTTTTATTTTATTTACTTTACAACATGCCTGACCTTCAGCTAAACTACGAGTTGAAGTTTTTATATTTTCTCATTGCACAGAGCCAAAATGTAATTGTTTATAAACTATGATCAATTGTGTAATTAAAGCTGTCAGCATTAATATCACAATATCAAGTTGTAAGTTGTACATATTATTAATACCCGATACTTTTCCTGACTTTCCTACGCTGTCGGTACCCCAACACATCAAATTATTTCCTTCCTCTTGCGCAGCACAAATCAGCGCGGTGACGTCACACACTAACATGCCTTTCGTTCGGAAGCATATTTGACGGTTAGAGCTGGCGGAGATGACGTCACACCGCTACTACCTTTCTTCCCCTGGGCTATTATATGACTCGAATACGGTAGGTATATATTGTAGCATATGTTGCTGAGTCAGAGGAATTAGAATAATATAAAGTGAAATATTTATAATATTTTGAGGTTTATTGTTATAGTATGATTATTGGTTTACGTGGAGTGGCTCAAACAATTTGTTATGAAGTTAGATTAGCTTTAATTTTATTATATTTTGTTTTGCACGAGTCATTGGATACGGTACGGTAATGAGAACAGCAAATGGAGCAATTACTTGATAAAGCAGCGTTCGGTGGCATTGATGATGAGTTATTGGAAGAGATGATAATACATAATATTAACAGTCAAAGAAATATCCCCCAGGGAGGCATATATATATTAGAGGTTATGTTGTGCTGACAGTACATTTTCTATTGCAGGAGTGGAAGGTTTGTGCTTATATCTTCGAAGCCTAGTATATCCCAACAGGCTCTCTGATTTGAAAGCAGTTTTTGGCGTATCTTCTTCATATTTATCAGCAAAAGCTAATGCAGTAATAAATATAATATATAAAAATAAAGGTCACTTATTAACTAATCTGGCTAACCTAACATGGCTTGGTAGAAATAAATTGCAATATTATGAACTTGCTGAATCATTAAAGGTAGCACCTATAAGAAATTGGTGGGCCTTTAAGGTACATAGTACAGCTTGAGAAGGTGATCCATGTTCTCCTTTATTGTACGGAAGGAAATTTTTTTCCAGTTGCAGCTACTAACTTGCAACTGTTTCTTTCCATACAGTTGGATCTTCATATGTTTTTTTTGCAATTTACGTCCTCTAACTTTAAGTCATATGGGCGCCGGGGTAGCGCGGTGGTTTCGTTCGCGGCTCCCGTTCTAAGGGTCCCGAGTTCGATTCCCGGCTCTGGGGTTGGCAATTTTAAGTCGGCCCTATCCACGCCTTCACCTCTGTCTAGCACACGTGAAGTATCCCCTATGCCCAACGTGGTTCGGAGTCCACGGTAAAAACTGTAGGTCCTCTCACCTCACCGCCATCTTCACTATCACCCTATCATCGGAGGTAATGGACACCGCCCTCTGGGTGCCTCCACCTGAGAAATGGGTCCGGTCATCACTTGGTGGGGTGAGGTTACCCCGAAGGCCAAGGTTGCCATGTGGGGAGTGTTAGTAACTAACTAACTAACTTTAAGTCATATCCGACGATGAATGGAATGGATGAAATAATGCTCAAATGAGCCCGGGGTCCATTGAGCTTAGTTACCTGACATTCGTCTTTCAGGATAAGGGAAAACCCTGGAAAAACCTTATCCAGGTAACTCACCCTGACTGAGATTTGAACTCTGGACTTCTTGAACGTGAGGCAGACTCGCTGCCACCACGCTACCGAGGAGGGCATATGGGTTGGTTGAAATTAGCTCCCGCATCAATATTAGATCATCATTAATGGTAAAGTGTAGACTTTCTTGGGTCATTTTGTAAGAGAAATGCTAACCGTGAAGCCTCACGTTAAATGGTGAACTATAACGTGTCCGATTATGTTTATCTGTTTACAGTAAACGTGCGCATGTGCAGAACATCACTTAGGTGACACGTTTACGGTAACTGCCAAAAATATGAGCAAGAACTCCCTATTAATTCAATTTCTCAAAGAGAACTAAAGCGAAACAATTTCGTTAAAACGTGTCTAAGCAACTCCTGTATCTCCTTTAATGAGTATCGATCTAACGCTCAAAGTATATTTGAATTTATTAATCACTTACCTTGCTAAACAACGGGCAGGAACAGGAAGCAATATCTTATCGGCCGACTCCGCCTCAGCTGCGAAGACACGATATACAGATGAACCTGTACACTACTTGCAACAGCTATTTTTTCTATTCAGTTAATTGATACAAATGTGTGCATAGTTAGTTTTATTCCTCCTTTCATTAGTGTAGAAAGGAAACAAAGTATTTAAAAGTTGGTCATTATATTAGAAACATTAGAGAGAGAGTCTATTATGTCCCATGAAGGGTGCAGGCCCCCTCTTGACTACGAGGGTGGAGAAAAAGAAACGGATTGTTCTCATAAAAACTTTATTTCTGAACTTTTTTTACAAAATTACTTCAGTCACCTTCAAAATACTCTCCATTACATGCGATGCACCTGTCAAATTTCTTTTCCCACTGTTGGAAGCATGTTTGGAACTCATCAAGTTTGATATTGTCCAGTGCCGTTTGCGAAGCTGTTTTTACCGCCTCCAGATCGACATAACGCTCCCCTTTTAGCGTTTTTTCCATTCGTGGAAATAGGAAAAGGTCGCACGGGGCTAGGTCCGGTGAATACGGAACGTGGGGAACGACAGACCATCTCTGAGATGCCAAATAGCGTTTCACTCGTAAGGCCGTGTGTGCTGGAGCGTTGTCGTGGTGCAGAAACCAGTCACCTGATCGCCAAAGTTCCGGGCGTTTCCTCCTCAAATCCTATCGCAGATAACTTAAAACACCCAAGTAAAAGTGCTGGCCGGTGGGTACGAATTCCCGATGCATAATTCCATGAGCATCAGAAAAGAACATTTGACCTCATTGTCTTGCTCTTTTTGATCTGGGAGAGTTGGAGTCCTCCACTGGCTGGACGCTTGCTGGTTTGTGGGTCACACCCGTAACACCAACACTGATTCCCTGTAATGACTTTGTTCAAGAAGTTTGGATCACGTGCAGTCTCTGTTTTCAAGTCCTGACACACATTCATGCGGATGGTTTTGTGCTCCTGTGTGAGAAGGCGCGGAACAAATTTGGCTGATTCCTGTCACTGCTGAAATTTGGTCGATCGTTTGGCGACGATCCTCGTTGATGTTTTGGCGGACCTTTTCAATATTCTCATTTCGCGATGTTGAAGAGCGTTCAGAACGAGCTTGGTCTTCAACACAGATCTCACCACGTTTAAAGCGCCCAAACCATTCGAAACCTGTGTGCGGCTCATAGCGTCCTCCTGGAAAGCTTCCTGAAGCATTTGGTGTGTCTCCGTTGCAGTTTTTTAAGCAGGAAACAAAATTTCACACACACTCTTTGTTATTTTAAAGTTACCATAAAGACTTCGCAGAGGTAACCCCCCAACAGTCAGAGAAACACCATACCACACTTGTAAGTTCAGCTCTACACTGACGCCATCTGCACAGCTGTTTCATGAAGGTCTCTACTCACACCATCTAACGTGATAACCCTGCTCTACGTCTACGAGTGGCAGCACACTCGGAGTCCGGTTTCTTTTGGGTCCCCAATCATATGTTGACTATTGTCAACTATTTTGACTCCAACACGATGAGCCATTTCATCCTGTCTCGGTTTTTTGTCATTTATTTGCACTTTTTCCCCTGCACTTGTACTCACATACTCCTACGTGTGTCTATGGATTTCCACTTCCATCTGTCTCGAGCTATTATAGATTATATACTTGTATTAAAATTCCACGTTAATTTCAGGAAAGGTGAGAAGCTGCTAGATAAGTAGTACTTCAACAGATGAAAAAAAAAAAATAAAACAACAAATAAATAACTTTCAGAAATTTCTATCGCTACAGAATGTAAATTCAGATAAATACCCTCTTAAATTTTTCTTATTTTTGTGAAGAAAGTTGTCTATGTTTTATGTTTCATCAACTATGCATTGTAACAATATCTTCGAAATGAAAATAGTTTCACTGATCATTTCCAGGAAATTAAACATATAAGTTACTTTGCCATGCAAATAAATTTAATATGTGCCATATTAATAAGAACTTTTTTAAAAACATTTTTAAAATCAAAATTTAGTTTACAGATTGATACATATTTTGTTTCTGGATTATTCTTATTATAAAAATTCCATTTTTTTTTTGGATACAAGATGACTAGAAAATATGCCACTATTGAAATCTCGACATGGACCTTTCGGATGAAATGCAATACCTTCTCTACTTAATTAGGTTGTAGGGAAAGTAAACCGTATTCAGGTAACTTTAAAAGGCAACATGCAAATTAGTGAAGAATTAATTTTTCTGTACATCTAGTATCTGGTTGAGATGAAAAGATTTTTTTAGGCAAACGGTCGTTTGGTCACCATTAAATCTATTGTGTAAGTTACACATTATTATAAACATTGTCTGATGCGACTGCGTAAACCTTCAGCAATATCCAGGAATAATGACAATTTTGGGAAGAAAAAAGATTAGTTTCATTAATCTCGGCTTAAATTGTGTGATAATCAAGCAAGCCTATTTCCATCGCGTATGCGATTGGTAAGCTCACGTTTACGATTATTATTTTATACCGTTTAATAAGTCTATGAAGTTTGATAAAATTCATGTGCAATTTTAGTCACAATACCGCAGTAACTTGTATTATTCCCTTTTCATTCACAATAGCTAATAAGGCTTGAGACTTCAGGGATCTCGTTCCATCAACAGTTTTCCCGCCTAGAGACGTGAACCATTTTCGAAGTTCCTCTCGTAATATTTACTTAGGCGTGTCGAAGCACAAATCTCTCGATCCAATCTGCTCCTGCTCTTTCGTACTCCCAGAACGGGATAGAAGGAGTAGGCTATTACCTTCTGAAAGCAATTCACCAACTTCATTACACCAAACGAAAATATTCAACTCCCGTTTCCAACGAGCCACGTTTTCCACAAAATGCTTAACCATGTTGCTTTCTGAATATACAAAATGTTCTATTATTTTGAGCATTAGTAATGACTAACTGGCACTAAGGTAGTGTGCCTCGTTGAAGCGAGAATTTGCACTGTGCATGTGAAACGTAATACACCTCTATTTCGGTTACTTCCTCTAAAGGGGTTCGAAGTAAAATCAATATCATCAACATCATCTGTTGCACTGTTACAAGTGATTATTCAACTGCTTCAGTAGAGACAAAATTTGTAGAAATGGTTTTCAAAGCATTGTAGGTGCAATGAGGATTAGAGAAAACATAGGTGTAAGCGATTATCAAAATTTTCACAGCTGGTTCCTATTTGACGGCTTTGACATACCTTTCTCTTACCATGGTTAGGAGGAAAGAAACCAATAGTAATTTTCAATTTGAGAAAAGTGCAAATTCTTTAGTTCAAACGAATAACAAAACTATCTGAGAAATAATAAACTCCAAGAAAATGTTTGGCTTACTTATATGCTTCCATCTGAACCAACGTCATTTTATATAGCAACATTTTGTTAAGTTATTACGTTTTGCAAGTTAAACAGAAGTAATTCAGTATGATCACTTCAGAATGTATTTTCAGAAAGCTCAAAATAATATTTTATTTGTGTTCAAAAATATTTTTAACAGTTAAAAGTTTGAAAAAAATCGTTAATCAGTTTTAAAAGGTTCAGAATTTTGGAAATAATTTCCATGGCAAAGGTAGTTTGCTATGCGGGACTTAGTTGACAATTTTTCTGTTTTAAACTAAACAGGCAGTTAACTTAAATAGCAAATTTGGTATGTAACTTGCTTTTCGTATTTGAGTTTAGTTGTTCGGAAACCAACTGGCATACGTACACCTGCATGCACACACGTGCACACGTGATCGCAGTCCTTTCCCAATTTATGTTTTTGGGGGGTGCTATCAAAGCATATATTTCCGAAGAAGTCCAGACTTCTAAAACTTTAGAGTAATTCATTAGTTTGTCTACTTATAGTACTTATAAGTTGTAGAGAAGCTAATAAATTGAAATGGGTCACATACTAAAGTACTAATCAACAAATAAAATATTATTTCATGACTATAAAACATTTCTTGTTTATTTCTTAACCCGACAGTTATATTATAATTATTTGAAGCTTTCAGGAGATTTATATATCTGCGTAGAGGTAAGAAGTGTACGCAATAGTAGTCTACTCAGCTACTGTTCACAAGTGAGTATAATGAAGGACTGCATGGCACAAGTTAACATAAAACACGCCATAGCAACGTGTAGAATCTGTGGTAGTTGCTCAGTGGGCAAAGGGAAAAATACAATACCAATTAAAGAAGTAAGGAAAAATAAATTTTTAACTATTCAAAAGACACTCCAGTGCACATAAGATTTTTATCGTCATTCTTGTGAGCTGTTTCTTAGCCGAATGGTTGAGGTAGTGGTTAGCGTTCCAAAGGGTAGCAGGTTTGATACTTGGTGCCGCAAAATAGGGTTTTAATCTTTACAGCTGTGTACAACATATCGTAAATATAAAATTAAAAGATACATCGGCCAGAGCTGTTCCTTATTCGAATAGTTAAGGTAATCGCTTGCGGTTCAAAGTGTCGCTGGTTCGATTCTTAGTGCCGCATCTTCGAGCGCAAATATTAGCACATTGAACAATCAGCTTAGTGTATTGTATCAATTATGAAACGTATCCTAACGCTTTCGTTAAATGAAAAGAAAAGCATTGTTCGGCACTCAAGTATCTGGTTAAAGCGTTTTTATAATATTACGTAACGAAAATTGGTAGGCATAATCCCTTTAACCAGCTACTGTCCTCCACAGGAGAGTAAGTCTCCAAGGCCTGATACGCAGGGGTTTGGCGAAGGTTCCCACAACCTCCCGGGACAGGCTTATGACACCCCATGTCAGTACAGTTACAGATCATTCAAATACATTCTGACGGCTATAACCGAATTTTGTGAACGAATCTCCTCGGTTTTAGTGTACAGAGTGAATAGGGCGTATGTTCTTTAACGGTCCTTGTGTAGCAGGCGTTCTCTGATACACACATTTGCTGTCCTTGTCGCACTGTGTAAGACAGTACATTCCTTTCAGGGACCTTCTTTGTTTTGCTGGACAGTAAGTTAATTATAAGCGTTGATATGATTATCTGAAGGTACAATTTTTGGTGATACCATAAAAGATCACCATACGGCTTAAATGCAGTGGCTGCCAGAACAGCAATGCAGTACCTTCATTTGTCACCCTCCTGCAATCGAGCGGGATGGCTCAGACGTTACATCTACCGCAGAAATTCGGGCGCTCCGGGTTCAATTTCCGTGGCCGATCTACCTGAACCATGAGCTTTTTCGGGGGTTTCCCGGGTCGCTAGGCGAACGTTGGCTAGGTTAATTACATCCCCCGAATTTCTTGCCCCTCCATTTCATCTCCATCATCATTTCACTTCGTCTCTCATCTGGTAGTCTCCTTCAGGGTAGAAGTATCAGCGGGAGTCTCGGCGCTGCAGGTTAGGATGATATTCTCTTCGTAAACTTCCTCTTCCGGTAGGACGGTCTCCGGTCTACGAACCAGTCTGGTGGAGCCGTTTCCGTATTACATTAGGGTGGGATGTCGGTTGTTCTGCATGCCGAGGAGTTTCCAACTAGTAAAGTGTAGGGCCTCTGCCCTCTGTAGTGTCGTGCCTACTTGGGTCGGATGCCCTCAGTCTCCTTTCACCTCATGCTTCCTTCCGGGGGTGCCCCACTTGGGCACATAGGTACAACAGACAATGTTTGGACCTCCATGCCAAATCTCCTACGTACCATAGTCCTGTCCTGTCCTGTCCAGTCTGGTCCAACCTTCTGATTCGAACTAATGTGGTGGAGCCAAGCTTCCATTCTCATCAAGATTTTTAATCAGTATTAGTAAGGATAAGGCGTATATGAAATTAATGATGTATAAGAAGAAATATTGTTGAGAATGAAGAAGGAAATGAAATTAAGGACAAGAAAAGTAGAAAAGTCAACGTGGAAATATGGTTGTTAAAGTTGGTAGGTGACTATGTAGGCTGGAGATGGCGTAGGGGAAATTTTTAAGCTGAATATTAGGTGTAACACGAGCAGGCAGGTCGGTTAAGGAATATTTATTTAAGGGATGCATTGGGTAAACAATATATGACAGCAACGACAGTGGAATGATTTGTGTGCAAAGAACACTCCTTCGAGATTTCCAAGGCAAACAGTACTATATAAACTATACGGCCAGAGAGGCATAGAATGGCCCAAAAAGAAAACGGATAGAACAGCTCTGTTAGCGCCGTAACAGGTCGTAAGAGTCTAATAGTTGTAAAGAAGGTGGAGAAACAGGGGCAATTAACTTTTTGGGTCATTTGGGGAAAATGCTCTCCACATGGAAACTTACAAGCTAAGGTAATATAAATAACACATGTACTGTAGGTACATTGTGTACAATGAAAACATAGTCGCGAAAGAGCATATCCCTAACTGAATGTCCTTTGAAATGTTTGCTTTAGTTCCACTTCTTTCCACGCAATACCGTTAATAAAATCAGATGCATATTTTTGGATTTCTTATATGTATAATCTGAAAGTTTGCGGTGCATTTCCAACTTGTATATTCATAGATTAAAGTGATGACTGTGTATTCATCGTCACTGAACACCCCGGTTCGGGGTCGAGATAGAATACGTAACTGCAATTCAATCCTTTGTACCTATGAAATGAAGGAACCGCAGCAAAACTATGGGCTGGAATAACCGATGAAGTAATCGTGAGAAAAGCGCAGAGTTCCCTAACGCTTACTGACTTGACCACCCGGCTGGAGGCGTTGAGGGGCGACCCATCCAAACCACCGGAGGGTGGCTCAGGGGCCGTCAAGCGGAAGCTGGTGAAAGGTCCATCCAGTAGTCGAAACTCCAACAGCTACCTCTAACGAAGTGGAGAAGTAGTTCCTAATCGCAGCCTCAGTGGCATCTGCCAGCTGTCACACAGTCCCGGAGTCGACCTAGAACATGAAAGAAGAAGACTAAATCAGAGGAAGTGGGAAAGATGAGGGGCATACACCAGCATTTGCCTAATGGATAAGAGAAAACCACGGAAAAAACTATGGTCAAAGTGAGCGGCCACCAAGCATCGAATGCAGCGCAAGGTGGCCAGGAATAGCCCCACTGAGTGTATCGCAAGTGACCTTCCGAGTATCGCTACCAGGAGGGCGTACAGGAGGGACCCCCTTAAAAATCAGTGACTAAGCATCCCTTGTACACTCTGCAGGGGGGATAGAAAGTGTAGCGTTAATGGGTCACCTGGTAGTAGAGGGGTTTGCATAATTAAGTTTGTAATAAATAGAGGCAAAAATGTGAAATTTGGTGAATAGTGAATAGATTTAGGTGAACTTGGATTAGTATTGTTTGTTGTGTTTATTTAGGTGAACAGCATTCCCAAATGGTCACTGTAAGGCTATAACTGGAAGAAACCAGTGCCTGTCTCTAAATTCTACATTGATTTTAGCTGATGTCCAGGAGAAGGTATATGTGCAATAAGATAATGCCCTAGCTCACTCATCAGGAGTTCAAAATGTACCTTAAAATAGCTTTCTCTGGACAATGGACAGATCGAAGAGTTGCTACAGAATTCCAATACGGCTCTCAGGTTCAATAGCTCTGAACCCTGGAAACGTTTATGATGATTTGCATCACAAATCCACCCATACTGTCTGCTTTACACGAAAAATACTAATTACCTGTGCAGAGATACCACTATATGTGTTGAAGGATGATGTCACACTGTTCAATCTAAGGATAGCTACTTCAAATACTTCAAGAACGATGATCAATAGCGTACATCTTCACCATATTTGAGCATAGAATTTCAGTGTTTGAGAGCTATAAATGATCAAATGAAAAGTGAACACTTTTGGGCCCCTCTCTACCGCTATCGGCATCCGCTGTCGCTGGCTACTCTAAATACCAGAAACATTATCAATACATACATAGCCAAAATCTTCTGGAAATTTCCTTCGTCCCAACTTCTTATTTCCAGCGCTATATACTGATCGCCTTCGCGAGTGAATCAGTTGATGCGGCTTGAAGTATGATTCCACAAGGCAATTTGGGACAGTTGAGACTACAGTTTGTGTTGTTCCGCGAAATATTAGAGAACTTTTTCGTTAGACTCCACAGTGACTGAATCGTCCCAAGAATATATTTCATTAGGTATTTCATCACGAAGAAAAGTTAAGTGACAAAGAAAATTTAACAATATCGCGTTACTGACGTGACAGTGTTTATTTTATGAAGTGACAATGGAAGCAGTAGAACTGGGCAGCATAAATGAAATAAAATTTGTAGTGTTTAACGCCCGCTTTTACTACATACGTCACCGCAGGCAGTGACACTGATGATACATGAGATGAAGATGGAGCACCGGTGGAATGAGATGGCGGGGGAAAACCGGAGGTCCCGGAGAAAACCCGCCCCAGCGCCGTGTTGTCCAGCACAAATCTCACTTTGCGGTCACCTGGGATCGAACCCGGGCCGCCTTGGTGAGATCCAAGTGGTCTAACCACTGAGCCACGGCGCGGCCTTTGGGCAGCATAAGTTATGTGAACTGAGAACTCGATGAAGTGAGTTAAAAATTCTACCTTCTACCACCATTTCGTAGCTCGAAATAATAACTTCATAAAGAATGCAACTGTCATTAAAAACTATTCAAAAAGTATACGGAGGCTAAAAATTGGAAGTGTGTTTTTTCCATTCTAGTGAGTTTCCAAAAGAAATTGATGTAATTTATTTCTCCAAATTAATTTCAGAACCTTAGGCACAGTTAGGTCAATAGGTTGAAGATGAAAATGAAGATAATATGGAAATGAATCCCCAAGGGAAGTGTAATTTTTAAAGAGACCCAATTTCACCCACCTGTGTTCACTAAATAAATAGTTCTAACCAGGAAGCAAACTTTCACTTCCAATATAGCTGTCAGACTTGCTCTCTACCTGATAACCTTGCAATTGCTAAGTGCAAAATTTTATACATAACGTTGAACGAAAATATAGTCTTTTATCTATAAATAAATCTATTATACTAGAAAGAAGTGGCAATGATAGCGAAGTATCTCAGAATTTGAATCTTTACCTGTGGAACAAATTAGAAATTCTGTGGCCTTTTAGCAGATACGATTCTCTTCTCATTGTTCACTTAATCTTGTCAAATTTGTGACACACATTATGTATGCTGATTATATATTAATATTATGTACTTGACTAGGTACGTAGACTCAGGGTTATTCCAGCAGCAGTCTTCAAATGCTTGCAATAAGCATCTCATACAACATCCTGGAAATTACGAGAAATACTTCTTGAACCTAACGTGAAACGCACCTGCTACTCTTTTAAAGCAAATGAATGCTCTAGCAACTGAGATAGGGGACTGATTATTGTACAATGATGTTAAATTAGTATACGCTTATTAGAAGTTCTTGTGGTAAAACACGGAATTTAATCTACAGATACTTAGAATTGGTTTATGCATCTAAATCAGGTATTATTGATTTCATTATATTTCTGAAATACTCAGAGAAGGGCACATTCCTGAAGTCGAGCAGATGTGTACCAATTCCGAAGTCCCCAATTCTCTGAACTATCTCCGCTTGATCCGATTGTACAAAAACCCTTCTTGTTCGATGCAAATCCTTTACCACACTGGTTGAAACAGGACACAAAGTTGCCGCCATGTTTCTTGGTTCTAAGCTCGCCTTGGAAATTTCGACACTAAGAGGATTGTAAAACGTACTAACACTAAAACCTGAGAATTTTCTTGTAGCGTTCTACGCTTTCACGCCAGCTCGGATTTCCATGGCAACCACTAAACCTCCAGAGGCAAATGCTCTTAACAACCCACTTTCTTTTGTTTTAACAGCACATTAAATAAGGCGAAGTCTGCTACCACAATGGTTTTGTTTACTAACCTAGGTTATTAGAGTACTCCATTCGATTCCATCACAGTGAGATCGTTTAATATACATGATATAACAGCCAAAACAAATATTGGTTGTGTCGTGCAATATCTCACAGCATAACGCCATTACCTTGCTCTCCCTAATGCCATTTCCTCCCTTTGTGATTAAAAGGGGACAAAGGTACCGTGTTTGGTTTTACAAACAACTAGAGAGGAAAGTTTCATACACTGAAGATCCCAAAACTTGCTTCCTTTCGCGCACTATAGGACTATGAAGCTTGCACAGTCCACAGAAAAATATTTTTTTAATAGTCCATAAACTTTATTGTATCCAAATACATTATGGTACTTAAAGTTGTGAGCAAAAGTAATATTACATCACTTGAAGCGTGTGTTAGGTTGCTGTTCAATAACAGTCTTACATCAGTTACATTTAAATATTAACAAACATATTACATTATAATCACAAAACAAAAAAGAACACTTTATCATACATAAAAAACACATGATATTAAATGAGCAGGTCATTGTGTCGTCTTCTTTTTAGTCTTCTATTTTGCGGTGTTGGAGGAGGGTGTAGGAAAATGTCTTGGATCAGTAGATTTGGTTGATTGGCAAGAGTAATGATGATTGGCGAAGGGTAAATATACCTGAAGGCTGGTTTTATACCCTCTGCCGGGTTTCCACTCGGGAACCAGAAGCTAACACGGGGTTCCCAAGGTCTTCTCTTATGAGTTAATAGCAGCACCTTGTCGCTTTACCCCATCTACTTCGTTTTGTGCACGAAACATTTCTTCACTCATTCAACATTAGAAAGATTTGTTTTTTACTTCCATGGCTATGTAATAATTCATCGAAAAAATAGGTGGAGACGAATCCGACCTCCCTTCTTGCTCATAACGTTGGGCATCATTGGGCTGGCCTGCTACTCTTAAACAATGGAGAACGTCATAATAATGAACATAGTACACAATTTTTTTTTTTTTTAAGTTTTGTACCGCTCAGTTACATTTGAACAACATTTTATAGCATGGAATATAAAAGCCATGGAAGGAAATAAGATTGAACTGTCACTGGGATATTAGCAACGACGTAACACTAAAGCACACATATCACCCATATAGCTCGAGGTTTTATATTCTTTGTGATTTAAGTATAGAAACAACTGCTTAAGAATTCTTATGCCTTATAATAAGTCATGCTAATTAGGGCAGAAAGGGTAAACATATTACACATAGTGAAGCAAAAGAGGACAATATTTACCAAAGCTTGGTGGTAACAATTTAACTGATACAAATTGGCATCAGAAATTTGATAAATTTGCATATTAAAGTGGAAAAGGGAAAAGTAGGCTACAAATTACGAAACTGAGCTTTTCCGCTGTCTTCTATGACAAGAAGGGTATACATATCCTTGGAACATCACTGTTTCACTTCCAAACCATTAGCCAGTTGTAGTTATCGTGCGTCAGTTGGTACCTAGTGAGTTGGAAGCAAAATGAACGTGGCCATAATGTCCTACAGTGATACACATAGATGCCGGGTATTGTATCTATCTTACTGAAATTATGCTGAGCCTTTTTGTGGTCATAAAACACCGATATATTTTGTTTACCTTCGTATAGCTAAAACATTTACAAATAAGGAATGTTAAAGCTCATCGAAGTCTATTTGTCCATTCGACTTCTTTTATACATTATAACCTATCAGGTTGTTGACTTCACAAAAACCCGATTATTCGATTATATTTTGTAATGTTACTTTGCTGCCTGCATTAAACTTTTTAAGGCAACGAGTCAATTACATTCGATAATAATTATGAAACGTTTCCCTTTTAAACCGTTTTAAACGCATTTTACTATCTATTCGGTTCACATTTTATGGTCGAATTTGAATTTACTTCCCGATGAGCTAAGAGACTTGATATTTTAAACAAAGTTCGAAAATGGAAGATAATTCAATATCAACTCGCTTTAAAGAAAATTCCTCACACAAACCACTATTTACATGAGAATGTTAATTAGCAATAGAAGAGCTGAAGACATAAAACATTAAATGTTGCTCAAAGTTGTATATCAATGCAATATCAACCCACCCTCCCCTGTCATTTTGGAGTTGGCGACGTTAGAGTGAGGTTGCCCGACTGAGAAGTAATAATTGCGTTTTCCGAAATGGTTAAGGTGGATTCTGAGGGTGGAAAAGCTGAGCTGCCGCTCATTCGAAAGCTGTTTATTGGTGGATTGGATCACACAACAACAGATGAGTCGCTGTAAAAACTCTTTGAACAATGGGGTGAAATTGTGGATGTTGCAGTCATGAAGGATCCAAAAACAAAAAGGTCCCGCGAATTGGTTGCATCACATATTCAAGAACCCACATGGTGGATGATGCACAAAATGCAAGACCTCACAGGGTTGATGGTAGAGTTGTTGAGCCTAAAAGAGCTGAACCACGTCAAGAAATTGGACGTCCTGAAGCTGGAGCTACTGTCAAGAAGCTCTTCGTAGGTGGGCCGATGAAGATATAGAGGAAGATGATCTCAGGAAATACTTCAAGGAGTTTGGACCTATAGTATAAGTTGCAGCTGTCACAGATAAAGAAACTGGAAAGAAGAGAGGATTTGGTTTTGTTGAATTTGAAGATTATGGCCCAGTTGACAAAATTTGCTTGCAACGCATCCATCAAATTAGGGGGAAGCACATAGATGTTAAAAAAGGACCTCGGCAAGGCTGAGATGGCTGGACAAGGTCCTGCTGGCAGAGGAGGAGCTGGCGGCGGTCGTATGAGAGGTAGAGGGGCGGTGTTGATGGCGGCGGCGGTGGTGGTGGTAGAGGCAGTGAAGGTGATGACTGGAATGCTGCAGGTGGCTACAACAGTGGTGCTTGGGGAGGTGGTGATCCATGGGATAACCAAGAAGGTGGAGGCTGGGTCCAGGGTTGTGGCCAAGGATACAACAGCGGCGGCGGTGGTGGTAAATGTAGTAGTGACAGTTTTGGTGGGGACTACAAACAAAATTATGGAAGTGGTCCTGTAAGAGGAAGTTTTGGTGGCACTGGTGGTGGAGGTGGTAGACCAAGTCCCTATTCAGGTGGAATCAAGGTTGGTTAAGTTAATACCAGCAAAGTTTCACTTTTTTTGATCAGCTTGTTCTGTTCATAAGTGTTACCAGGTACTCTTCCATGTCAAGAATGTCCCCCTTTGCAGACTCCCCTTCGTATGGAATACTTTTAAAACTAACTTCTCGATGAAATGGAATGAA
Source organism: Mantis religiosa (assembly GCA_030765055.1). Classification (NCBI taxonomy): domain Eukaryota; kingdom Metazoa; phylum Arthropoda; class Insecta; order Mantodea; family Mantidae; genus Mantis; species Mantis religiosa. The sequence goes on from CM060949.1 coordinate 139,264,212, forward strand.
AATTTCTTTCAGGACAGGTCGGAATTGGCTGCCAATGAGGTGAACTTAGCTGCCAATATCATTGCAATGTCACTGTTACAATTTAGGTGTATTATTCCTTCGTCAACCATCTATTGCATTGCATATGCCCCACGCTTTTAGTTTTATACCTTATAAATATTTTCTTAGCAATTAAAAATTCATAATTACATATTTTCCGAACTATCTGTTTCGGGTTATAAACTTATTTTGACCTAGGAGAAATCATTTTAAGTTTGTGTCCCTTTTAAGGTAAGAACATATTAACATTTTAAATTCAAATTCCTGAATTTGTGTATTAATATAATTTTAGCGCCAGAAGTAGCAATTTAATATACTATTTAGATAAATTACACCTTATGAACAGTGACCATGACAATATGAGCTGTGAATGTATTTGGCAGTGCTTATTACACTCTCTTCTCAGCAACAAGCTTGTCACCAAAGATGTGGGTCAAAACGCGGATACAAATTCAGTTTGAGCTAGAAGTATTTAATCGAAGCTGAGGCCGAATATGTAACACTTAAAGACCTTTTCATAACTAGACTGACATCGTAGCTAAGTTTTTTACAGCAGTAAAGCAAATCCAGCATGTATTCTCATTGCGTTCCTTCTAGGGAAGGCATTCTTTAAGTCTCTGATTGGCTAAAGTTAGATATGAATAGGTTCTCAATGAATTGAAACGTTTGACCATGGTTCCGTCCAGTAGGAATCAAATTATATCAATATTTTTGTCAATCAAACACATTCTCCATGAGGAGTAAAACAAGTAATAGGAGCTAGCTTCACTTCTCTGTGTATACACCTTAGTTGTGATGTCAAGACTATTAAGAAAACTGTCTATACGCGTACATAGAAGTTCTACTGGTCAGTGAAACACAGTGCACGTTTAGACGATATTAGCAGCCTCTATCGATAGAGCTATTTACAACATTAGCGGAGAAGTTGCAGTTGTCCACTCACTCTAACCAACGGGATGGTACTTCACTAACTCCATTACTCCAGTCTATTGCCAACCTCAGCACTGCTAAGTGAGTTAATTTCACCGTAAGTGGTAACGGCGGTTTAATTTGGAGAACATCTTGTTCTCACAAAGTTGGTACCGCAGTCCCCCTGCCTTCTCACTGAGTGAACCTGTCATCAGTGCTGCCAACTTAACATCCTGGTATCATGTCTTCATTAACTATATAAGAGAAATTCTTGCCCTGCAAGGTTAATTGGGCCCTTAAGGAATTTCATAAGCGTCTTAAAATTATCTGAGGCATTCTCTTTAATATTCTTGCCAGCAAAATGAAGAGCATATATAAAACTGTGACACAGGAATTTTGGTTCCTTCAGCATTACAAAACAATAGGTTATGACATGTATTACTAATTACTTATGTTTCTTTGTTAATTTACACACAAAATAAACCCAAGTTACCATTATAAAGATAATCTAGAGTACAACGCTGGTCGTCTATAACAGTGGGAACGTTGGGGTCGAGGGGGGTTTTAACCAATCATTTTACGGTTTCAATTGATATATTAAAATACCTCTATGTGTTATTCATTTTTAGCATATTACGTATAATGTTACGCACATCATTATTTATCAAGCAATTTTTGTCAACATAAGGAAACAAGGATAGGGAAGTGACTAATTTATTCGTTCATTTCTACTAAGTAATTATGGTATTACTCGACAAAGTGTTGAGGCATATTCACCTTCACGTGACCAGCGCTGCCATCGTAACTTTTCTGGACATATCTATCGATTAGAAGAGTGAAATATTAGTAAGTTGATGCTCAGTAAGTTAGGACACAAATAGAGCGATTGAAAGCTACGTGTGTCTATATGATGTTTTCTTGCGCCTGCCGATGTATGACACATTGCTGTCCATAAGACATGATTACATCTGAACAGGCTATACATGTGCGATAAGCTGAGGTAAACAGCTCTGTATTGCGAATTTTTTCCGATACGCCTTTTCGCTTTGCTATGTAGTAAATTGACGAGATATGCACTCCAGCCAAACTTTTACGTCAAGAACCCATTTCATTCATCGTCCGATATGACTTAAGGTTCGACGACGTAAATATAAGAGAGAGAGAGAGAGAGAGAGAGAGAGAGAGAGAGAGAGAGAGAGAGAGAGAGAGAGAGAGAGAGAGAGAGAGAGAGAGAGAGAGAGAGAGAGAGACATTAATTTAGAAGAAATTCACCAGCCTCAGACTACAGTTTACATTAGGTACTTTGATTCTTCGCTATCTATTCTTCTAAAAGTCTAACAACTTTGATTAACTAAATTATATTTAAGGTATTTTCTTTCAAATAAAATATATATCTTCAATTTCTGGAAGTTTGTTCTGAATGACTTTTGTATAATTCTGGAAGCATGAGAGATGAAAGATCGAGTTGAAGTACACAATTTATGTCAACGTTTCTTATCTTATTTCCTTTTTGGGAGGCAATCATTTTCAAAATACTCTTTGTTAGTGGTTAGAATTTTCAAATACTTAAGTTTTATTAAACTGCAAACTGCTGCCATTTTTCGTTTCAATGTCGTGTTCATGCAATGAAATCGGTAATTCAAAACCATCAATGTTGAACATGACTTTAGTTTAATGTTTTCTTTCCACAATAAAAGCGAAACGTGCAAACAACCCTTTATTTATATTAACACTAATTAAATAAAACAATAAAAATAAATAATAATTTGCAGATAAGTGGGTAGAGAGTTAGGTGAATTTAACATTGATTGTTTTTCTGGAATGTGATGTGTACATTCGGTGCACAAAAACGTACCGATATGAGGAACGGTTGGTGAATGGTGAATGGCACCACTCGTTTGCTATGCCCCCAGTTCAAACCCCTGTCAGTTATAGCAAGGCATTGGTAACATGCGCTTGTCGTTTGTTTCGCGATGATGGAGGTGAACTGGAAGTCAAGACAATATTAAAGATATTTGCAATTTGTTTCGAGTAATAAAAAGTGCTCAGCTTTTCATATATTTTTGGGGAGAAAGCAACAGAAATAAAGGAAATTTATACCTTCTGTTACATGTTTATTACCTTAAACTTCGCAATATATATTTTATTTCGAACCGTGCCGTTGCATTACAAAATAAATTAATTTAATACACTTAAAATATATCGAGCACCACAAATCATCTCTAAAGAACGTTTTTGTTAAATGGACAAACATATGGGAAAAATTATATATATGTATATATATGTATATATGTGTATATATGTGTATATATGTGTATATATATGTGTATATATATGTGTATATATATGTGTATATATATGTGTATATATGTGTATATATGTGTATATATGTGTATATATATGTGTATATATGTGTATATATATGTGTATATATGTGTATATATGTATATATATATGTATATATATGTATATATGTATATATATGTATATATAAACTAAATTAGGTCCGCGATACAGAATCCTAGAGTTGTGACATCAAACCAATAAGAGGCGAACACTGAAAAGAGGTGGTGTTGATAAATCCACCATAGGATGACAAGAATATATATGATTAATATTCACATAAATTGGAAATAAAATCTACGGCTTTACGTTATTAAGTGGCGCAACTGACGACCACTGGATAAACTCACGGTCAGCCTCTGTAGCGTAAGGTAGTAGTAGCGTGTCTGCCTGACGTTCGAGACGTACCAAGTTTGAATCTGGGTGAAGATCAGTTATCTAGATCAGGCTTACTTCGGGGTTTTCCCTTATTCGGAAAATTTAATGTTGGGTAATTTAAAGCTCTATTAACCGTGGTCTCATTTGAATATGATTTCATCCATTTCGTTCACCGTCCGATATGATTTAACGTTGGAAGACATAAACAAAAACAAATAAAGAAAAGAACAGTTGAATTGGAATTTGCTCTTCATAGCCCAACTAAGAAGCTACAATACCGTCAAATCGGAATAACACTTGCTATCATTTGTTATGTGAAGATTCCTGTAATGTTTTTGAGACATATGTTACATATTTGTATTAAAACATAAAGGTATATTATTTGTTTATTCGTAAAACACGAAAAAGTCTCCTGTATTTATATTTTTCAGCTCGTACGACGTAAAAGTAGAATTAAAGTGCGTACAACTAGGAGTAGTAAAAATTACACAAACGATCAAGGAAACTTCTTAACTTCCCTAGTTGACCACTATCGTAGAGGATTCTTGTTCTTCTATCCCTTTAAGGCGGGCCTGAGGAACCAAATCTTTGGATGCGATAGGAAGGTGATCAGTGCAATGCCTGGTGTGACGGTGACGGAAGTGGATGAGGACGAGAGGAATGATGGGAAAAATAATGGACCATTTGGTGGAATGCTGACGAGGGAAACCGGAGGACCTGGAGAAACCCCGTCCCGGCGGCATGTCACCTGGGATCGAACCCGGGTCACCTTGGTGAGAACCAAGCGGTTTAACCACACAATCATGGTGCAGCCTATCAAGGAAACAATAACAAAAAAATAAAAATATATGGAATGTATCATATATTTACAAAAAATAAGGGTATGAAAGTTCAAAATTATTTTCAACTTAATTTGTTGGGCTGATTATAATTTACAAAAAAAGAAAATGTTTGAATTATTTAAAGAGCTTCCTATAGCAATTGATTTAATTATGTTGAACGGTAGTTGGGAAAGTGTCCAGACCTGTACAAAACAGCGTGGTATAATGCCGCGTGCTTTTGTCATAAGCTGATCAGCTCAATTGACTTGGTGTTTGTTCCTTTAATGCTTTACAGCCGGTTTATTTTAGAAGTCCTTTTCCTGATTTGCTTCTCAAATGTTGGAATCTTATGGTCAGGTACTGTAGAATTTCAAGGTGTTTTCTATAAACGCGGTAGTATCAATTCTACGGCAACTACCTCTCATCCGTAGACCATGTATTTCATACACCATTAAGTTGTTTTTCCGTAGTATAACACTATTTTAATGAAAAAGGACTGTAAATAAGATGTAGGTATATCGGTGGAAAACCTCTACTTCTGTGATACACAGTGGGTTATTTGAATAAGTGTGTTGTATTTGGATATGTCCGTTTTATCATAATTGCTGGTCAACTAAGATTCCTAAATCCTTTATAGCTTGCACTTATTAGTACAGCAAACATAATTACGTAGTTTAATAAGAACTGGTGAAGCATGGGGTTTCTGTCCAACAGATGATAACAAGTAGATGGCAGTCAGTGTTTGCATTACCCGGTAACCGTTCCCCGGTATTCCTCGATTATAACTCCGTATCTGCTGCATTCTGTCTTCCGTTTTTTCAACGTGGTGTCTAGTACGGTTCTAGATTTTAAACGAGTTAGCAGTTTCCTAGGAGACTTCATATTTCTTCATTAACCCTTTAACACTTTGGTACTCTCTTAAAAGCTTCGTCTCTTACGTCGCATCTAACATACGAGTTTCGCCAGCATATAGCCCGCAAGGGAATTGTATAGGGCTTCAACACTCTTGCTGGTATAAGGTACTAACAATTTGTACACTACTATATTACTTTCTCTACCAACGTAGAGTAAGTATAGAAGGTATTTTATTCGATTCAAAAGTTCTGTGTAGAGATTCTGCAGGAAATAGTATGTTTTGAAGTCCACTGAAGCACCCCTAAAAGGAATTTTTAGGAAATATTATTACACAAAGAATTTTATTACAAAGTAAACAATTTATGTCAAATACAAATAGGAAGTCACTTTTGTCTTGGACAGTTCGAAGAGAATGGAATGTCAAAAAGACACATAGCAACAATTTCTTTAAGGATTTGACTACTGTATTCTCTCATTCCCATTCTGTCTATAATAAAATACATATTATAATTATTTCTACAGAAGACTATCTTGGTTAACGTAAAGTAGAAACAAGAATAAGATTTTAAAGAATACTTTTTACAAGAATGAATAAAGAAAGCCATGTGGTTATACACATAACATCATTTTACAATCATTGAAGAGGAACGGGTAGCAAAGTAACAGTTTTGATATAATTCGTCTACTAACACCATAATTCTGCAATGGATTGTAAAATTCAATTCTGAATATGAATTCTAGTACAATCCTGATACAACTCCTGCATTACATCATATCAACAAAACTTATCAAAATAAAACACTGCTTGATTGGTAGATCTGTTCTCTACACTTCAGGGTTGCAGTACATTATAGTATGCGGAGAATGGCGATGATCATCTAGTAAAATATTTCAGCATGCCATCTCTGTCCGAAGTTTTTTTAAAGAAAATGATGACTTTCAGATCCAAACAGTTACGGATGTAACATGAAGCGGATCTGGTCATTCTCTCCACTCTCTCAAATCACCATTACCTTTTAAGATTTTATTTGTTGAGGTTCAAAAACGAGACATTCATTCTCGCCGTTCGAATGCAATGATATTATATCCCCAGAGCAGAAAGCAAAAGTAAGCAGCTGATTGCAGCTTCATTCGGATAACCCAGAACCGCGTAATCAAGGTGGAGGACCGAGGAATGTTTGGGCAACCACAAGGACTCATAAGAAGAAGTAGCTCAAATAGAGCTAATAAGTAGCAAAAATAATGCCTTCCGGATTTATGCGTCACAACTCTTAGTTTTCCCGTATTGGATGTATTTTCCAAAATAGTATGCTCTTTCGCCACCAGATGTCGCTGCAGTTATCCGGTGTTTGTGGATTAGAGGTAGTCCCATGTTGCCGCAGAGGGTCTAGTCTTTATTTTGCTAGAATCACGCGTTGATTTCTGTTCTAATGCTTTATCTATGTGGTATGCTTTCTTGGCAGGGTTCTCACACCTTCAATACATTGCGTACAACCGTAATTATCTCACTTGGCCTCCACATTTCTGATTGTATTTCTTTATTCCAAAATCTCCTTTTGTGTATCAGCTCTCAATTTTTCATAAATATAAATAATTATAAATGTTTGTAAATGTGTAATGAAGTGCGTTTCTGAATCAATATTTCGTTCGCGGTAGTTTTTCATTTTTGAATACCCTTTTAACTCTGTGTTAAACAGAATTGTAATATTTGCAACAAGTTACAGTGTCTGAAGATCTGAAGTGTTCAATATTATGTCTCAAAATTAGAGTCTGTAAACATAATTTTATTCAGTTGTTTAGTGTGAATATATATGATACGAAAATAAGTCCACTTAATTATAATTCTATACATTTTTGCCACACTATTTGGCTAACTTTGTCCCCTCACTTAATTATTATACAGGAGCGGCAGTGGTCAACAGTAAGGATGCTGCACTTTACACTATCGTGACTCTTTGTGTTGGCCACTCTGTGTCTTCTCGCCTCATGGGGATGCTCCACTTGGAGTGTAGATGCACTAAACTACAGGTTTCGGTGCCGAATTTCCTCCGTAGTAAACCTAATCCTAATGCTAGGAGACAGTGCAGCCCTAACGTCACGGCCTGAGACTTAGAATGACTCCTTTATCAGCTTTTACGTAAGGTGATTCTAAGCTTAAATAAAGAAAGTAAGTTCTTTGTATACTTAAGTTATACTAAATGTACTTTGATCAAACGGAATATGTATAAATAAACGAAAAGGTTTTGCAATAGATTTCGGGTTCATGTAATGTTAAGTTAGTTGTTTAATTGCACAAACCTTAGAAAAATTGTATAAAACGCTACAATCGAACAGTTTGGCCCAACTAGGAGCCGAATAAAGACCCACAGGAAAATTCTCAAATATTTCGGAGGTATTCTTAGAGGGCTGCATGGTCGAAGGTTCTTTGATCGCCCTCTCTAGGCATTTTCAGCATTGAGATCATCTTCTTTAACCTTGGAACACTTTTGAACTCCGCGCGTCTTTGTAACTTGTCTGCCTGCGACCTGTTTTCTGTTGTTCTCCTTCCTCTTGGAGGGTGATAGTCGCAATAGAGTACCAATGAAGGTTTCAGTGCGTGAGGTGGCCTCCTCCTCTCCATGCTACATAAATACCTTCATCTATTCTCTTCATCCAGTGAAATAGTTGTTTCCTTCCCTTTTCTGTACGCTTTACTTCACACTAAAAGAGAACCATTTTGAATATTTTTGAAGTGTTTTTTTCTAGTGGCATATGCTGACGATGTGGCAATTCTCGCAAGGATTATAAGAGCTCTTGAGGAAAGTTGCAAGTGAAAGCACAGGATCTAGGATTGGTAGTGAACGTTAGTAAAACCAAATATATGAAGATGGGAGATGACGGGGATGTAAGAAGAGGAGTTAAATTACATGAGAAGGAATATTAAAGAGTAAAAACATTTAAATACCTGGAATCCATAGTAACAGTAAATAATAAATCATCAGTGGAAATTCAAGAAAGAATAGCAAGTGGTAACAATTGCTTCTATGCCTTGCAGAATGTTTAAATCAAGGAACGTCAGTAGGTATGTTAAAATTAAAATATATACAACTGTACTGAGACCAATAATAATGTGTGGTTAAGAAAGTTGGGTGTTGATAAATAGAGAAGCACAGTGGTTATTACGATGGCAAAGGAAGATTCTGAGAAATATATTTGGAGTGATAAAGGACTAGGGTGGAGAATGCCGACTAACTTGGAGTTACAGTGCCTACTTGAACAATCAAATATAGTAGTGAAAATTAAACAAGGAAGAATAAGGTGGACTGTCCATGGGCAGAGATTGTCGGAAACCAATGGAGTTATGAAGACATTCATAGGAAAGTTGATGGGAGATGGAGAAGAGAAAGACCCAGGAAAAGATGGGTAGATGATGTAGCAGATGACTTGATAAAGTTGGGGGTTAAAGGCTGGAGAAGAAAAGCAGAGCACCTAGTAGAATGGAAGGGGGTGGTTAGGGAAGTCAAGGGCCTGCATGGCCTGTACCAACTATCATCATCATCATCATCATCATCATCATCATCATCATCATCATCTTCATCTTTTTGTTTTCTACTCAGAAAATTTTAATTCTGAAACCTTAAAACTTGTCTATAAATTTCAATAATTTCACGATGGGTATATTGGTATTGATATTTTCTATGGCTACACAATAATATTGCTAAATATTTGAAGAAGAAACAACCCATTTGTAGACCTTGAAGTGCAGAAAATGAAACGAAAGTATGAACTAAATTACGTAAGTAATAATATCCAAATATTATATTTGTTGTACCATTGGTTGTTTTCGACATCTTCGAATCAGACCGTTCCACTGAAACATTGAGAATACGATTCTCCTGCTTCCAGCAAGGCAAGAGAAACTCTCTGAGAAACTGCAGAGCAGATAAAAATAGTGGAAAATTGGAATTACTGCAAGGGAAGACCAAAGAAGTAAGGAAATATATGTAACTCTCTGTATACATTCTTCACTTCATTTCCCTTTACCAGAAAACTTCATTGTTGCACACGGCTGTCCGATGTCAGATAATCAGTTACGTACTTTTGTAAATATAAACCTACATGGTTATACCTTACGTGCATAAAGTGCTAAGAACTTCACTAAGATTTATCTTTGGTTTTGGGCGAGTGTAATCTAAATTTAGTCACACCTAGTATGGTATTTTATCCGTTACTGCTTATGAATGGGGAAACATTTAAAAATTGCAGTATGTCATGTGTTTAACTGTTTACATTTTAATTTCCAATGACTCAATTGCAAATACTGTTGATTTGTGCACACAGCATGTTGCTTTGTTCCACATGTTATCTGGAACGGCAATCACTATAGCAGTGTCCTTTGCACACACCTAAATCACGAAGTGTAATGATTCTCTCTTGCACAGCTTTGAATGACAAACGAAACTGTTTCAGTAATGTGACTATGGACGAATTGATATTCACAATTTCGCCTTGTACGTATATCAATGCAGAATTTAATTCTTGCTTTAAAATTAAAAATCTGCCGCTGCATTGATGTTTTTGCAGCAGTAATTCTGATTGCTTTCCCATGTGAGGCACACTAATTCAATAAATTGATTGTGAACTCTGCATAACGGAATGCAATTGCATTATCCAATTAGCAAACACGGACAAAAAATGTTTAAATTCTTTCGGTTCTGGAACCTGCGCTACTATTCTGTAATTGAAATTTTAAGCACATACAAGCGAATATAGGTCTATAATAAAGATAAACTCGGCTTTGTTCTCGCACTTGAAATCATCCAATATTGAAAATTAAAAAGTTTCGATTTTAGTTGAAAAAATTGGCTGGTTGGGATGGGCTTTTGTTAGCTAGCCAAGTAAATGGTAAGAGAGGAATGGAGGGAAGGCTTTCCCCCCTATAGTTATAGAAAAGAGCCACAAGTAACGCACAATGCTGGAATGAATTTGAATTGAATTATTTATTGTGGATATTCCAAAATTTTATAATTTAAAACTTTTGGCTACATTTATCTTTACCTTGTTGCTCTCTTAGCTTACATGACACCCTGGTCTTCTACTCTGCCACGTAGCTCTTAACCCTCATGCCTCCTTCTTACTTAATTAGCCCCATGCTTCCCCCCTCATCCTGCTTTCTTATATTCTTTACATTTCTGGCCCATTTTTCTTTTATTCTCTGCAAGTACGAGGTGCAGTTATAACATCTCCTACATTTTTTCAGGATTAGAATGAGATACGAACTTCTGGTTCTTTTTAAAATACACGCGGACTCTTTATGAATGAGTGACAGATGGCAGCACTGTACAGTGTACAGAAGTCTAGTGGCAGCAACGAGATTTAGGACTGCTCTTAGTACTTATTCATTGCTAGAACGTTTTCATTGAAAAAAAAAAAACAGCGTGTAATCATTCGTTTTCTCCATTTCCATGGTTTGCCTCATATAGAAATTCATCGGCAGCTGAGTGAGACATGTGGTGATGGTACCACGAATGTGTCTAATGTGGGTTCCTGGGTGCGACAGTTCAATGAAGGCAGAACAAACCAAGACAGTTGCAGACATCGCCCCCAAAATTGGCATTTTCATGGGATCTGTGCACACAATCCTGCATGAAGCTCTGAAAATGCTGAATCGGCGATCCTCCAAAAAAAGTTCTCCACTCGCTAAATCATGTCGTCAGACCGGCTGGCGCGTGGCCGTGACTCTCTTGGTTTGTTGTCACAAAATATTCTGCCTTCATTGAACTGTCGCACCCAGGAACGCACATTAGACACACCCGTGGTACCATCACCACATGCCTCACTCAACTGGTGATGAATTTAAATAGGTGTCACATCACAAAAATGGAGAACACTTATGATAACACGCTATTCTTGCAATGAAAACGTCACCATTTTAAGTATCAAAACCAGCCGCAGCTCTCGTCGCTGCCACTAAGATTCTATGCACTCTACAGTACTCCATGTCTGTCGTGCATTCACAAAGGTTCCAAGGTGTAATTTTTTTTTCTAAATCGGAAGTTTCTTTCTGGTCTCAGTCCTGTTTTAATTTGAAAGCACCTCGTACATGATAATTTACCTTACTTCATGTATGTTCACTTGAAACTCGACTGCAATTTATAGTCAAAAAGTGCATTTGTTTATGGTTGGTAGATAAGTTTTTTTAAAGAACGTAACAGTGCAGCTCTGTCAATCTTAAACATTAAACCATATAATACACATTATCAGCATCTTCGTTTCAGATTAAGAAATCATTTGGTATCTAAGGGCCTAAGTATAATTGTAATGGTGCCTTTCAGCTAATTATGGTCTCATAGATGTCTTATTATACCAATCAAAATCAAATATAAGCAACAGTTTTAAAACATGATGCTCTAAAACTAATAATTGAAGTGCAAATGTATTTCTTCTAAATTCATTCCTAAAATCTCTGTCTTGACTCAATTATCCCACAGCCCCTCCCAAAAGAAGTTGCTAAAACACGTTGTTCAGTTGTATTTAATGGAATTTAATTTCAGGTTCTGCTTAAATAAAAGCTAATAAAATTAGTATGGAATGTTATCAGAAAAATAATAAAGGTAAACCTCTTCTGTATTATATTAAAAGTACAGGAATAACATCGTTCTCGCATTGCAATCATATTAAACAACCTCCCCTTTGCTTTGGATAATTTAATTAGATTTCAAGCTCAAGTTTTTTGTCATTGGACATACTAAAATTCTTTTTCTACCTTTGGTTTTGAAATATTTATCATCACAGCAAGAATTCGTTGTCCTCAACTAAAATAAAGAAAATCTGCCCATGGCAGCAGCGAACAATTTTTCACAGAACCGTTTCGATAACTACACCTTGTTTTTCAGATACATTCTTATGTAATTGTTTGTGGTGAGGGTAGTTCCAGTTTCTAAACAATATATTTTCCATGAATAAATTTTATAACTTGCATTCGTATTTCCATGAAAAATGCTTCATAACTTGTTAAGCGATTTTCCTTAATTAATGCACATACATATTCTGCCACATTAAAACATTTCTCTCATCTCGATAATTATTTTTTTCAAAGATCTGAAACTGCCCTTGGATTGTTGGTAAACAATATAAGAACAACAGACGGCTCATCGTAATCAGATTATGTTCAGTATGAAATCGAAAGCTTAATAACGCAGATGTTTGGCAACCGCCTACGGTTTCTCACTGTACTATAACTGTGTAAAACAAGTCTGATGTACATTCACATGATTTTTCTCTGGATATTATGGAGAAAATTCTATACATGCCTTAAGCATTAGTTGAGTTGAGCGCAGAGGTTCTACCCAATTAGTCCAGGATCCGTAGTCCAGAGACCCTGGCCTCCTTCCACCAGAGAGTTACCGAGCTATTCCGAAACGGCGCCCGGCGCCTCCGTGGGGCTTTCCATAGGGCAAGACATAGAGACTAACAAGCCCCCCCCCCCATCTGGTCCTGAGGACACAAGACGGGATGGAAGTGTATACGCCACTTACGCGCGCCAACACCAAAATGGGAAGGCTACCGATAAGACCGCGGTGGGGCCGCCTGGCGATCTAGCACACCTACTAGCTATGCTGGCTAGTACGCGAGAATATGGCTTTCCTCAACCCCGTTCGGAGACGTACCCAAATTCCACGGGCATCGGGAACCACTGCCCCCTCGAGACCAACACAATCCAAAGAACTCCCAAAGGGAAGGGCTCGAATATTCGGCCCGAGGTTCCTCTAGTAACGTCAGAGGTACAACGAGTGCTAAGGGTCCGCAGCGCCCGCACCACGGCAGCTGAAGGGGAGGGATCCCCTCCCCATAAGCATTATAGTACCCAGATGACTGATCTATGCATCTTAAGTTATTCACGTCACATTTCTGACCAGAAATCATTTCTGAAATACCTAACTATACACGGAGTTATAGAATTCTGGTATACTTCTTGATGTTATATATTATACTTGTGATAAATGCGCCGATAATGTTGGTGTACGTTCCAAGAGTTTCAGGGGTGGTAAACATTTTAATCAAGAGCTTTGGCTCTATACATATACGAGGATGGGTAAAAAAGTAATGCCTCCTATTTTTCCTCTCTTTTAATTGCCAAGAAAATTTAATCCAATTTACATAGCTTGAAAACTACAACATTGACGATTAATTTGTCACTATTCAATATAATCTCCGTCCATTTCCACAGTTTTGGTCCAACTTTTAACGAGGACATGTACTCCAGTGTGGTAAAACACACGGTCTTGCTTCCTAAAGCAATTGACGCACGGACGTTTTCACAGCCTCCTCATCTTCAAAATGAATCCCACGATGAGCTTCCTTAAGTGGTCCGAACAGATGGAAGTCTGCTGGTGCCAGGCCAGGGCTGTATGGGGGGTGAGGTAAAACTTGCCATCCCAATTTCTCAATTTCTGCAGTGGTGTAATGGCTGGGGATGATCTTGCATTGTCATGCAAAAGAAGATCATCCGCCATAGTTTTTGTTGGGCGAACTCGGCGAAGACGTGCTTTCAGCTTTTTTGACAGTTCTGACGTATTGGACAGAATTTATTACGCATCCCTGCTCCAAAAAATCAATCATAAGCACACTCTCTGCATCCCAAAACACTGTCGCCATAACTTTCCCTGCCAACCGCTGAGTTATGATTTTTTTTTTTCTTCGGTGACGTTGTGTTATGTCATTCCATTGATTCAGGTTCAAAAAAATGAACCCACGTTTCGTCTCCAGTAACAATTTTTTCCAGAAACTCCTCTCCCTCCAAATTGAAGCGCTGCAAGTGTTTGGAGGCTATTGTTTTCCTTGTTTCTCTGTTTTGGACGGTTAACATGCTTGGTACCCAAAGTGAACAAACTTTTGAGTAAACCAGTTGTTGAATAGTCGTCATCAATTCACCTGTTGTTTGTTATCCGGCGATCACCACGAATGATGTCATCGACTCGCTGAATGTTGCATGGAATCACTGCAGTCACCGGCCTGCCGCTTCGTTTTTCATCTGCTAATGGTGTTTGCCCTTCAGCTTCGTTACAGCGACGAACCCATCGTCTAAGTGTTGACATTCACCGTTGCATCACCATACACATTTTTTAGCCCTTCGTGTGTGCGAATTGGCGTTTCACCTTCCGCAGTCAAAAATTCAATCACAGAACGCTGTCTAATACGAATGCCAATGTTAGCCATTTTGCAAGAGGATGCTGTGCTGCCACCTGTCGAGTTTTTTTGTAATTTACGTCCTCCAACGTTAAGTCATATCGGAAGATGAATGGAATGGATGAAATGATGCTCACGAGTCCGGGGTTCATAGAGCTTAGTTACTCGACATTTGTCTTACAGGATAAGGGTAAAACCCGGAAAAACCTTATCCAGGTAACTTATCCTGACCGAGATTCGAACTCGGGACCTCTTGAACGTGAGGCAGACATGCTACCACCACGCTACTAAGGCGGACGCCACCTGTTGACTTTTGAAGTTACTACTGCAGGGGATTGGAGAAGGATATTTGAGGAATTGCGCCAAATTCAAAGTTTTCACATAACTTAGTTATTTAAGGAAAAAAATAGGAGGCTCTATTTTTTGACCCACCCTCGTACGTTTACTTAAAGTGCATAGTGAATAAGGTATACAAACTACTGCAAATGGGAGCGAAAAAAGAACATGTTCTTTAGAAATGAGCAGTCCTACCTAGCCAGCGTGCACAAAACACTACTAGCCCGCCTCTGCAGCGTAGGTGGGAGCGTATCTGCCTCACGTTTAAGAGGTCCCGAGTCCTGAATCCAATGAGGGTGAATTATCTGGATAAGGCTTGTTTCCAGGGTTTCCTCTTATCCTTAAAATGAATGTCGGATATCTTTAAGCTCTATGGATCCCGGTTTCATTTGAACTTTATTTGACCCATTTCATCCATCGTCTGTAGCAGGATTTATTTGCTACAAATGTGATGTATGAGGACGACGTTTTAGAAGCTCCACTTTGTGGCGACATGTGTAGCGGGATTTATGGTGCTGATGACGGGATGATGATGTTCTCGAAGTCTGCGGCGATCATGTGGAACGGGATTATTCGTCGTCCCTCGGGGTTGTGGGTTGTATTCAGTCCCCCGGGAAGACGATGAAGCCACGACTGCTACTTCTTCCCAATCTGAATCTATGGTTCAGATCTGGCACTCAGATGTTTCGATGTATATAAAAAATCTCCGGATCTGCTTCAGTCTGAGCTATAAGAACTCTTAATATTCATGCGTGGTCGCGAGTGAAGAGGATAACTTTTGTAAATAAACTTCAATACCAATAAATTTTATTTACTTTAAAAAGAACAAGATGTTTAATTTGATTTGTACTATTTATACTATTTTTCGTATGAAACTTGACAGTAATATTGTATACTTTGATTACTACTAACAGAAAACTGTTATTAACTGCTTTACAAGACTGCGTCATGGAACTAAATTTACATCTGTTCCCCATAACGTTCTTACATCAAAAGACGCTTTCATTTTTAGCTATTTTACCAAAATTATTGATTTTACATTCCCTCCTTGCCATCACTACTAATGAAAGTTAATTTTTACTGGTCCACATACTACATAATCTCAGTTTTAAAACTACCAATCATAAAACATTCACATCATATCACTTACATGTTGCGTCATCTCATGACCTACAGAATATTAACAATTTCCGTTCTTGGGAAGCAAAAATGTAATCACAGAGATGACAGAACAAAAAATAAGCCTAAGACAGAGTCGCAAAATGAGTCCAATTTTATTTAACTTATTTATAGATGAGATAATAGACAATGTTAAAGAAGGAAATCAGCACTGTACGGTAATAGCAAACAAAGAAATTCCTGGATTGCTATACGCGGATGACTTAATGGTAGGATCTATAGCGATAGTAGGATTGCAGAAGGCAATAAATGAAGTCCAGAAATTTTTTGAAGAGTGGGTAATAAAAATAAACATAAATAAGACGAAATTTATGGTCTTCAAGAAGGGAGTTAAACTAAAAAAAAAAAAAAATAAATAAAAAGTGGGTACTAAATGGCAAAAGGGTAGAAGTAAGGTTGAATAACAATGGAAAATCGGGAGCACACAGGAGAAAAATTGAAGCAAAAGGAACGGCGGCAATGAACGGAATAGGAATATGCAAATATAAGCTAGAAATGACAACAAAGTGGTTAGAGAGAATATACGAAGCACTAGTTGAATAAAAAATTCTGTATGCCATGGAGATCAAAGGTAAACAAAACGGTGGACCAAAACTACAGACAGTTTTGTAAAGAGCTACGGTGCTTACAAAGATTAGCTCCTAGGGAAGTAGACTTAGTAGAATTAGGAAACACAAGAAGAAATGAAATAATAATGGAAAGAATAATAAAATTTTGGTATAGGTGTTTGGTTAAAGAAGGGAAAATTATGAAACTATGCATGAGACAGCAAAAAAATATTAGAAAACTGAAATAGTTGGTGGGCAGAGATAGGAGGAATTATGGAAAAAATAGAAATGGGAGATATATGGAGATTAGAGGAAAGGAATAAAAGCGATGTGGGTAAATTAGTAAAATGCAGAATAGAAGATATAGAAAGACAGGAAATATGGGGAAGTCTAGAAAATATGAAATCATTAAAATTTTACAAGCAAATAAAAATAAATTGGGGACGAGAAGCATATGTAGATTACTGCAATAGGCAAGAGAGAGAAGGCTTAGCATAGATGAGAACAGGAACAATATTTCTAAGAGGGATAAAAGGTAGGGAAAAGGGAATTTGTGAATTGTGTGGGGGAAAATAAAGTATAGAACACTATGGAACAGAAATCGAGGAGGTTGCAATGTGGATAAAAAAAAGGTTTGGGAAGAAAAATGGGAGAACGTGGAGAAGATGTAAAAATGTAGATATAAAAATGTTAACGGGCAGGGAGGAAAAGAAGGTAAGAAGCATTAGTGAGTTAATGCAGAAAGTAACAGAAAAATAGGCCAGAAATGTAAAACATTTAAGAAAGGAAGTGGAGGGGGAAGAAAGGGACTAATTAACAAGGAGACATGGAGGTTAAGAACTACCTGGCAGAGCGGAAGTCCAGGGTGTCATATAAGCCAAGGTAGCAACAAGGTAAAGACAAATAAATGTAGGCAAAAGTTGTAAATTGTACAATTTTGTATGCACAATAAATATATCATATCAAAGATCATACTCATTTCAACATGTCCATATCGATTCTTAAACCACATATTTAAACTTTTTGAACTCTTAGGACCTAAAACAAAACAACCGTTACACTTCTAGTACGACAATGTTGGTCGGCATTGATTTAAAGAAAAAATAAGAGAAAGCAAAGTTAGAAATATGGAGACCAGTGTACTTATTTAAGAGATAATCTTTGGATTCAGATTCGACAGGCATGAATCTTATCTGGTCAATGACTAGAGCAAGGTATACGAGCAAGGATTATATTCCAAGAACACATCAATGTCGAGATTTTACGGGAAATGCCTCTTTCTGAATTTCAGGAAAAGCACTTTTGAATAAAAAAATGTGAAAAGTATAACTGAAATTGAATAACGAAATACTGAGAATGTCCTTAGCTATAAAATACGGTTATTGATAAAAGCACAGACTTATACATACTTCCTATTGCCCAGCGTAAGTACCATATATGCGAGTATTTTGCGTCGTAAGTTAGTGTGCGTGTTTCTTGTACAAAAGAAGCCTACTGTTCCCTGTACGTTTGTGCCGAATTCTTTGGTGTGCTTCTCTACAAGGGATTACAGAATCTTGCGTTCGAGTGAAAACGTCCGCTAGAAGAGGCTAACGTTTTACCACGTCCCGAAATAACTGATGTATCTATTTCGTTGACTATTCTCTTCATAGTATTGTAATACAGAGATCATCGAGAGCCTGTTCCCTAACGTTGACATCTTAATAGACAAAATGTGTTAGCCTTTCGCTCGTAACCTTTACGTGTAACAAGCTTATCCCGGTATAGGCGCACTTTTATTCTGGTTGGCGTAGACTAACAGCAAAATCAGGTTTAATGGATTGATCCAGTTGTACAGCAGGGACAGCCATTAGCAGATAGACAATAATTTAATTGTATGTACCCAGGCTACGAGATACATGCTGAAATGGTGGCGGCACCACCACTGCATGGCAAAGTGTAACTACAAGCTCTGGAAATGTATGTCCAAACGCCAAGTTTTCGTTATACACCAAGATGTTATTTTAAATTTTGCTTACTTTTGTTTTTTAGTTTTACTTCCTGCATGTATATTAGCTAGGAGAAATATTGTGTTGCAAAAAAAGAATTCGATATTGAGCTTTCATCAGAGATCCATGCTTTGAGGCTCCTGAACCTCCCCTCCCCCTCCAAACAAAATTGTAGTCCATCTGCATGTGTGTCTGACAATAGTATAATTCATAAAGAACAACCCAGTTAAATATAAATCCCATCTTTCGAAGATGCCACGCAATTTTTAGATAAATTCGTACCCAAGAAAGCTATTCGTTATGGGGAAAATCTTTAGGATGATATGACATTTCTTAATCACGATTCTAACAATTTACATTAAAATATCGTATGTTTAAGAACCTTCGTGATAAACGAAACTGTATCTGGAATTTTAAGGCCTTGACTTAAGAAACAACTTATTATTTTGCTTGTTAAATGTAGCTTTGCCAAGGTAGGATTATTACAGAGCAAGACAGGTTCGAGAGTTGTGAAGCATTTCCGCCGAGAGAGAGGCCTGCAGTTCGTGTGACGTCAGGCAAGAGCCGTGTATTACCAAGTTGCCTATATAAATGGCGTTGTGAGTACAGAATCTAAGGGTTTAGTCAGGTGTAGCACACTCAATGACAACAATGTAACAGCCATGTACCAAATGGAACTGTTAAATTTACAATGTTACGATTTATTGAAGGACAAATATACACACAAGAAAGACTTGTCTGATTTTAACAAGAATGTCCCCCAAACACGATTTCCTATGTTGTATTTGCTTGCCGGACGGACATTGTGTATATTTGACTCGACATATGCGTGTGAACAATTTATGTTTCTGTTATGAAATGAGCTAAGTTCACCACAAAGTACCTTGTCGGATCACAATCTAACATGCAGCCTTAGATTACAAATTTCCCAGACATTATGTTCAGTGACAGTTGGTCACATTGTATGCAAGGAAGTTGGTGGACCTGTTTTTAAAAAGAAAGACAGTAGAGAATCGTTGTGTAAAGAAACATGAAGCATGTTAATAACAGCTGCAATTAGTTATTTTGTAATATGTTTCAGTGTTGAAACTAGTAATAGACTTAGTAAACGTTCTTCGTACATGATCTATGCAAAGTGTTTAGCAAATGATAAGTATGATGGTATACTATCTTTGAGAAATTAAATACATCAATATAAGCGTCAAACATTTTCTTCTCCTGACAATTGGCCGATTCTTCTGCAATACAGTCCATTTAGGTTGTGAGCTTTAATTTGACGGCCACAACTTACACCACGACGGAACACATTACGCCCTGACATTGATAAACTAGTTAAAGAAAAACGATGCAGAAATTGTCAGAAAATGTCCACGTAATTTTGTTCTGAATGGATCTCCTCTAATTTGCATGGCAAATTACTTTGGTTTACTTTATTTACTTTATAACATGCCTGACCTTCAGATAACCTAAGAGTAGAAGATATACATATTTTCTGATAGCACAGAGCCAAAATGTAGTTGTTTACTAACGGTGACCAATTGTGTAATTAAAGCAGTCAGCATTAATATTACAACACACCCAAGATGTAAGTTGTACATTTATTAATACCCGATACTTTTCCTGTCTTTCCTACGCTCTCGGAACCCCAACACATCAAACTGGTTCCTTCCTCTTGAGCAGCAGAAAACAGCGCGGTGACGTCACACGCTAACCTGCCTCTCGTTTGTGGGCATGTTTGGCAGTTAAAGCTGGTGAAGCTGACGTTATACTGCCACTACCTGGCTTTCCCTGGATTATTATAAAGCTTTATTATTAAACAAATACATCTACTCCCATGTTTACATTTCCAAAGAATCCCTGACACTCTGTAGGAGTTTGGGAGTCACGATGCCTATTGTTAGAGGTAGTCTTATCATTTGTTTACACAGATATTCCAATACCTAATTCTACCTATTTACCATTAATGACAATGAATGCTCACTCAGATCTAAGCTAGAAGTACAGCTTTGAGGATGTGTTTTTAAGAAAACAGGTCAATATACTTAGTATATGATGCCAAATAATAAGTTTAAAACGTTTCCTGTTAAAATATAGGACAATAAAGGGGACAGCGAATATTTCAAAAATCTTAAAATTTTTCTAACACTGCATATAGAATTCTTACATTGATGTACTTCATACATTTCGGATTATGGTGTTGATGGTAGCATTGGTATAGGTGTCATCTACTGTAATTCAAAGACAACTACAAATTTATTTAGGCTTAACCTCAGCAGAGGCAAATAGGTTTCTCTGATTTTTATATACGGACCAATTAGGAGCTGCTTTACTAGAGTATTTTACAAAATATAACCAATCCACTTGTCTTTTATATTCATTTTTTTTCAAGCGTTACACCATAGTTAACCATTTTATTTGTGTGTACATTGTAATTCACTAACCTTCACAATCACCTTGGTATCTATGCCGTCATATTGACAGACACTCAGCTGTTTGCTACTTTGTTTCCTTTTATTGTTTAAATATATTACAGCTTAGATGTTATTTTGCTTTATTCAAAGATTAAGTCAAATTACTTAGTTTGTTCTTAATACTTATTCTATTGGTAGTCTTTTTAATTATTAGTTCTAATCTAACATTTTGTTCCTTTTACAAGGTTAAACTATAAAGGTTCATCTCTTCCCATTTGAAAGTCTCAATAGAACAGCCAGTTTCTTATCTATGCTGTAAAATACTAAGCCTATTTTGTTGTTAGTGAGTTAATGAGTAGTGAGCATACACTTTATTTGCTTATACAAAAGAAATTGGGTACATTCTTGTTTTAATCTCTTTCAGTTCGCTAAAAATTATGAAAGGAGTATCCCGGGAATTTAGTATCAGTTTAGCAGTGTGATCGGGAAAACAGCACGCATGCTGTACAGCAGTGGGCCTAACCTTTAAGAGTGGGACTCATCAGTCATCACTAGGTGGCGGATTTTGTCCTATTTGTCTATTTTATTCCTTTGTTCAGAAACGTAGTCTTTTAAGTTATAAGCACGTTTTCTACAATTATTAGCCTAATTTCTTAATTTTAATGTGCCTATAAATGCATATTTCATACGTTTGTGACTATTCTGCTTATCAGTGCCTGAAACTGCCTTTTTAGCCAATTTCTTCTGTTGTAATTTGTGACAACAGCTTTTGAATTTGTTGGTTTCAACGTGAAGTTTTCGGGGAAGAGAAATTTTTACTCCTGCACATTGGATATATAAAAAGCGGTTTATTAAGGAGACACATTTGTGCAAATTGGCCCAAAGTTTACAACAATACCAAATTTAGTATTTTGTCTTAAAATTAATATAGACATACTTCAGTAATATAGTTTTTTTCTAGCGGCACTACCGAAAACGCCACATGAATATTTAAATAACCCTAAACCTGTATCATAGCTACTATTACGTAATTTTAACCTCGGATTTCTCAGATTCTATATTTTCTACATTTTCCTAACTTCAAAATGTCCCACAGGATGCAGTTTTCTATTAATCTGTTGGAAGTACTAAACATGCCTGTAAGGGCAACTGCATATTAAGTGTACCCATTTACATTTGTTGTGTTTTTTTATCTGCATTGAAAAGGATTATAATGCTTACTTCTTACTGAAAACGTTTAGGAAAGTAAAGTTTGTTAAATACGTATGATTATTTTTCCCTTCGTTGATATGGCAAAGACAAATATTTGAAATAGTTACAGGTCATTAATAGATTAAAATGGGTGCAGAAACTTATAACCCAAGCATTAATTTTTAAAATTACAATATGTGGGACATTCTGAAAATCGCCTGTAATTTAGATATGAACTCCATTTTCTCAAAAACTACTGTAACTAGAAAGCTGAATCTTGGTATTATTCCAATCTTGATCGATCACAAAAAATGGTATACATTTGAAACAAATTTAACAAAAGCTTCAGATATTACAATTTTAACACTTAAGCCTCCCCCCAGAACCCATTTTTATATAGTTAATTACTCCACACCTTTCTGCACATTATGGTTCTTATTTAGGTGAGTGGATATATATATTAATTATACGACAATATTTGTTGTTTTAGCTTGCTGTGGAACAATTTATGAAATTTGGAATAAATGTAGAACTATTCAACTAGGGAACAGTAAAATAGTTATGTATTTAGTGAATTTGTTGCAGCATATGTTGCGATGATTGTCATTTTGTTATAGTGCATTTTAAGTTCCGTTTTACTAAAATTGTGTATTTCTGTTTACTTAGAAAATATTTAGTGCCTATTTAAGTGCCTATTTTGCCCATTTTTAATGTTCTTTTGCCTGCCTATTTCACACATTTTTAGTGCCTATAAATCCGCTCCCTAGTCATCACCTACCCGTAAGGGAAAGCTCACTGTTGTCAAACTTTCCAGCATTCCATCTTGTTTTGCTACAGATTTATTAAAGCAGAGTTTCTAAACTTTATCACTGAACTCAGGTCTACCTCTTCTCTAAAGAGAATTCCCAAACGATTACCATCAGTGTGGTTTATATGGCATTTGCATTATTTCCGGCATTTGTGTATTGTTTATCTCTTAACAGTTATATAAAATTCATTATAGTGATGAGGTTTCACATTCAACTTCAAGACAGTTCAATATTTACAGTGTATTACATTTGTAAAACTGAAAAATACTGTGTGCGTGCGTGTGCGTGTGCGCGGTGCGTGTGCGCGGTGCATGCCGTAGTAGTGCTTGTTGTATAAGGACTTATTTCTTCAGAATTACGTCAAGCAGTCTGAACTTAAATATTGTGACTTTGCGGGTTCGTAGAATTAAAAGGCCGTGTTGCAGAAATTAAAAATTTCCTATATTTTCGTAGAGATACACTGTTCAATTCTCACGTGACAACATTACATCCATAATAACACAATCTTCCAAGGTCGATGACAATAACAAACCATGACAGCTGATTACATTAGCTCTCGTTACAACAACACTCTTGTTACGCAACTACTGTTTTACAACTGTCCTGCTGACGTGTCACAATCCCTTATGTATCACATTCATGATTATCCAGACTGTTCTGTCAATCACTAGATGTTTATGGAAAACAAGGCATCTAATAACGTAATCCGAATATTCTATCACATTCTAGAAGCGTAACTTAATATATGCCGGCGAGGCGTTTACCTCAGTTATTGCTGTCCGCCGGCGCTTGTTTACTCAACGCGCTATCGTTAACTGCTTAGCAAGGCTCATTATTACCATGAAATTTATCCGCCGACTGCTTTCTTATTTGTGCCGAAACTTTTATGCCTGTTGCCATGGCAATATCATATCCCATCTTAGTTCAACGTATTCATTTTAATTAGACCGCTCACTGGTACGTAATTTTTCAGAGCTTTCAGAGCACTGTTGCTCTCCCTTACGGAACAGAAAGAGAGAGAATTACAAATGAATCATTTTTACTCGTAACGTTGATTTTATAAATACAGAAATAAACCCGAAAATAAAAGTTTATTGAATATTGTTCAGGCATGTTAGGTTCTAATTGGAAACCTAATATATTGTGCTTTATTGGCAGCAATGCATAGACGAAAGCAAATGTAATGAACATGTATTATTATGAAACGAAATTCACAAATACTGTTCTCGATTAAAAATGTTTCAGATTCATTTCATTTCACAGGCAATCGAGGTTTTGCTGTTCGGGAATATTCAATAAAAACTGAAAAATAATGGGCACGTCGACGAAATAAAGAAGAAATTCAATTTTAGAATTACATTTTTTTCATGTTTCTGTTAATTACATTCTCCGTATTGGCACTTACTGTTTTGTATATATTTTCTCGTTATTGGTGTAAATAAGATTATTTCCAAACTGGCTTCATGGCAGCTGCAAACACGCATGTTATCAAATACATGGGAAAACTTTCCATACATTTTTCATACGCCAGATACGAATAAGCTGAATGTTTCTTACACTTACTTTGTATTTACAATATCTATGATAAATGTGCTGATTACCAATCTGATGATGAAAAAGATGATACAAATGTGATAGAGAGTTTCTGTTGATATGTGCTTGTTAGCTCTTCTCTACGTAGACAACATCCAGCTTTACACATTTTTCCCAGCGTTTCTTGACCTTCCGAATACCTTGAATGTAGAAGTGTGCAGAATTCACTTTAAACTGCTCCTCCACTTGATTAATGACGTCATTTGTGCTGTCAAATCGGCGACCACGCAACGGATTCTTTATTTCCGGGAACAAGAAAAATCACTTGGTGCGAGATCGGGCGAATAAGGTGGATGCTCTAAGATATCAAAGCCACATTCCCTTGTTTTGTCAACTGCAACTTGAGATGAATGATTTGGTGCATTGTCAGCCAGAAGACGAACACCTTTGGAGAGAATACCACGTCGTTTCTTAATCATAGATGCTCGTCATTTGTCCAGAAGAGTGCAGTAGTATCTTCCAGTGATGGTTTGATCCTTGGCAAGATAAACTGTGGGGTTAACTCCACGACAGTGCAGGAAAACTGAAAGCATGACCTTCCCGGCTGACTTTTGCATATTTGCCCTTTTGGGAGGGGGGGACCGGTATGTTTCAATTCCATGGTCATGGCTTTTGTCTCTGGATCATACTGATAGATCCAGGATTCATCCATGGTTACCAGATGATCAAAAATCATTTACATCCTGTTCCAAAAGCATCATATCTGTCTTGAAATGTTACACCGTGTTTGCTTTTCGAAAGCGTTTAACAAACGTGGAACCCACCGTGCAGACACCTTAGACATGTGCACTTCGTCATAAATAATTCTCCATATACTACCATTACTAAGATGTGTCATTCATGATCATTTGGATGGTTGCTCGTCTGTCCTCTAGTATTAGACACTCCACTTTCTTCACATTGACTGCATCGTCTGTCATTGACGGTCATTAGCTCTTGGCTAATCGTCAGGGACATGTGAACAGTGTAAACATTCCTTTTACACCTCACGATAGTGTCATACGATAGACAGTCATGAGATACATTATATATTGCCTAGTTTTCACACAAAAACTATTTTTCGTAGTACGGATCAAAGTATTTACTTCTTGAGGTATCAGCTTGCGCAGCCTTAGAAAGAACGTTTTGATTGAGCAAAGGGGACCACTAGTGGTTAAGGAAGCCAGCAGTAAGATTCTGGCACTGGAAAGAAGCTGATTGTCTTTTGGCGAATTAACATGGAATGCAGTCACCTATAGGAGACCTGTGCTACAATCAAGAGGACAGGACTCGGAGAAGTAGGAGCAGGAGTGGAGAATGACTTCAGTACTTACGCCTTCGTAAACCTATTGTACTTCAGTTACCTAGAAAGCACTGATGAGTTCAAATGCGGATCCAGCAGTCACGACAGTTTTTAAACACTGCACATCGAACCTCGCCGAAACCACCAGTGCAGACTTATTCTAGGACTTCCTAGGGACCTGGAGACCCGGACAGTACTCAGCTTCGGGCGACCCTATGCCATTCAGCGCATAGGCACTTTGCAACCCTGCAACCAATTTGTTCAAGGATAAAGTGAGTTGAAATTGAGGGAGATAGAGTTGGAGGCATGTACTGTATGTCCACGACAAGAAGGCTAGAGGGTTATGAAGGGCAGAGGAGTTAGAATCGCTTATCTGCTCCGGTAGTGGATCTGTTTACTAGGAAATGAGTGAATGAAAGTACATATGAATCACCCATGGCACCAGATCTAACGTTTGTTGCAGCGATTGGTATTATGTTTAGGTGAGTTATGTGACAAATCTTGTGTATTTTAAACGAGCCTTCCATCCTTGTCATACTCTGAAGGTGAGCATACACCCCGAGGAGACAGCAAAGGTGATTATGTTGCACATTCCTCTAGCTTGCCTTCTTGTTCTGGGCAATCAGCAAGAAACATTCCTTTCATTCTCCTAGCAACCTGATTAAATCTCGAAGAAACCAGTAAGCAGCTTCAAATTTATGAAAAATCAAACCATTATGTTTATACAAATAAAAGAAACCACAGCGGTCACGGGTCACTGATGGGCAGACAAACATGGAATTCTAACTTTTGTCTACAAATGTCGATAGACTGTACTAGGGACAGGAGTAGTTTTGTAATGACACTGTAACAAATTCCAGTAAGTTAAATTTCTCGTTGTGGATTTAATGCTTACAAATGCAAATGCCTGTTCACTAGGTCTAATTTAAAGGCAAATGGCTAAGAATTCCAATGTCTCATTAGAAATCTGAAATATATTGAATTTAGAATAGTATACAACAAATATTAATTTTACTTCTTTGTGTGTGTATAATTTGAAGCCAAGTGGCTAAGAATTCGTATGCCTTATAATGAGGGAAAATATATGGAAAGCGTTAATGTTAACCCTTTGTGCTGCAGTTAGGTTATATAAACTGTGCAGTGCACTTTGCAGAAGTAATTTAGTAGAGCTGTGTACAGTCAGCTACTCGCAATGTTCCTTATAACTGCATAAGAACAGACTTGCCTTCTCCCAAGTCTTTTAATCTCGGAAAGTAAACAGTCCCTTTTAAACTAGGAAAATAAACATTATTACGCTGGAAATTAGCATGTGAATATCTTGGAGAAGGTCTTCAGGGGCCAGAAGCATACTAAAAGAGTCTTAAAACTTTGTACACTGCTTTAAACTGATGGAAGAGGGGGCAGAAAAAAGGACCAAGCTCATAAAGCGGATATGCCCTCTGAGCGTAGCACTTCGATATTGCTGCGCGTTTTGTAGAATCGTAAAGTGTTTTGGGACTAGGTCGTAAATCTAATGTTTATTTCCAAAGATGGCATTTAGATTCTGCTTCATTTGAGTTCTGGAAAGAAATAGTGCCTTTATAAATACTCTTCCGAATTTTAATATGCATCTAACACGAATTTTAGTTTGTTGTTTTGTGTAAATTAAAACATTAATTTGATCATACCAATCAAATGTGTTTGATCAGTTACACGATAACGTAAACAAAATCAGCGTTTAATTTATTTATTGAAATGCTTATAATATTTAGGTACTGTAAAAGTGCCAATTGCCCTTTTACAATGAGTATATTTACTTAAGCCTTCTGAACAAATATAGGACATGACAATAAGGTATGCCAAGCCTTTAGGAGATATCCCTTACGAATGGGAAAAGAAAATATAGTTTATGGACGTGAGTCCGAAAGCGTTTTATTCTCATGCAAAAAGTTATTTTCTACTCTTATAGAGCACAGAGGAAGAGAATATAACACACAAAATTATTGCCCTTACGAAATATTCAAAATACCATCTTGTTTCGTCTCCTAAAGTTGTAATTCTAAGGTGTATGGACCATCGAACCTCAGTGAATATGCAGAGTGTTTTCATTCAAAGGGTTTTTGTGGAAGCTTGTAAAACAATAACGACTTCTCCCGGGATACATCAATGCATCCGGAATTGTTCTGTATGCTCTACGTCCTGTTTATCATGCTAACTGTGGTATGAGGAGTTGTAGAAAATGAGTTCTGATATGAAAAAATACACTGTTTCTGGACGCGTTCGTTTCTGCTACATTTGAAGTATGTGTAATAAAAGTTTGGCAGCAACTTATATTCTGTGTAGCACAAAGTGAATCTCTTGTTCCTCTCCTCTTTCTGCTTCCTTCGCACCTATCCCTTAAATACAGACGAAGTATTGTATTCCACGGAAATATTCTTCGTGGAGGACCCTTGAATCTAAATAAAGGATCATGTGAGAGGGAGGGAGGAAGAGAGAGAAGGGCTTTACACTAAACGAAATAACACCGCCTGCGGTGCCGTATGTAGTAAAAGCGGGCGTTAAACACTACACATTTCATTTTAAACGAAATAACAGATAAGTGCCAGATTTTGTATGCATTGAACATTTCATGTCAGGTCAAATATAAAAATTCACAATTTTACCTAAATTATAGGTAAATACAGAACTCGCTTATATATGAGAATTCATATTAAAAGCACAATTTAAATCTTTTTAATGCTATATTACCTCTTATTTGAAATTAACAGTTTTTTTTCTACATTTTATAAACATTCATATTTGGCATGACGTAAAGCACGAATTGCTACATTAAAAAAAAAAAAAGAAATAATTTTTTTAACACAATACAGAAAATGTAGTAAGAAATACGCTCAAATGTAAGGTTTCCAATCGATGGCAACTTATAATGGCTGAGGTAGAGTGTTTGTTACACCACTTCCATCAATGGGAATCGATTCATATGTAACTTTAACCAGATACATCTGAATACCTTCCCCACCTACAGCAAATCCGTGATAAGAGCTAGTTCCACTTTATTACTACTGAAACTTAGCTGTAATATCAGTCTAATTATAAAATGGACTATAAGTCTGACAATTTATAACCCCATACACTGTCAAAAGTACAGAGATTACTTTTTCAATATTTATTTTGACGGAGACTCCTACATCATTCTGTGGGGAAATAAAATGTACATACTGCAATTTGTTGGAGCAGAATCAAACCTACTATAAACATGTTTTAAAATAGTTGTGGATATAAATTATACTAGGTAGAATGAGATATGAATTAGGTGCTTTTACTTTTTTACTGCTTGCTTCTAGTAACTATTTTTCAAAAACTCTGTTCTTGGAGATCATTGAAAATTTTAATCGACGTTTTGACGTTTACTGAACAGGTTAAAAATTAGTATGTACGAAAGCATGCGTGCGTGCGTGCGTGCGTGTGGCTGTACGTGTCCTTGGGCGTAATTAATAAACAAAATGTCATTGAAAACCAAACTTGGTATTTAACCTCTGCATCTTCTAAAAAAACAACGTTAAGTTATTCAAAAAATACCTCTAACTGGAACTACCGTTTACATAGAAAACAGATTGATGTTTTCAAAGTGTTTTTATGATCATGATCCAAATAACATATGTTTAACATTTTAATTTAATTTTCTTTGAATAACCTCTTTAATATTCGTGATTCTGGTTGAGTTTTGCAAAACCTGATACGGCAAATTAAGTCTTATTGAAAAGAAATACAATTTATGCAAAATATATTATTATTTTCCTTTGAGGAAGTCATAACCAAGATATATTTTTGTTTTTCATTTTAACTTTTAAAGCACCATTTTTGTCTCCTTATATTTCTGTTTCTTTATAATCTTGAACTGTTTTATATGTATATCATACTCAGTTCATTCTTTCAGATTTTTAGAAAGATACATAATAATTTCTGGAGAAAAATGAAGACTTCCAGCACGAATACAACCCAGGAGCCCTGCAAACTAAGTGAACTGCAGAGCCAAACTTTTTGTTACGAAACGACCAGAATATTGAATGCACATATTCTCTTGTATCTACACAAAATTTTAGAAACCTTCAATGTTTAAGATTATTTACCTTTTAAATTGTATTGTAATTTATTATTACACCGTGAATTACATAATCTCCTGTTAAGTTAGTATAGTGTCACAGCCCTATATGCAGTTAGATACACTGCTAGAAAAAGTCTATGCACAGTCTCCAAATACAGCGTAACTGCAAAGTATAAAACAATTGCCACGCGCGTGTAATTGCGGATAAAGCAAGCCATTAGGGAAGAGCCCTGTACGCATGCGTATTGTATGTGTGGTGACAATAGAATTCCGCCGCTACTACATTGTTTTCACAGTAATCCCCTCTCTACACTCCAACAAGAGGAGCAGCATTAGGTTAAGGGGCCAGACAACGATAGTCAGTTTACAAAAAAGCGAACATCCATCTCCATAGCAACAGCCTGTGAGAAGGGGTTTTAGCTTAATCCGTGAACTGAGTCACTCGTGCCTTAACTGAATCATCGTCAACGTCTCTCCCCTACCCTGGGTTCGATCCCCAGCACTGAGTCAACATTGGAACGTGATCTAGCGTGACACATCGTGAGTGAGAAACGTCATTTGCGGCACAGATGTCACCATTTCGGCTCCCTGTGGAGGCACATTGGTTGAATTATAGCAACATCACAAAGAGCATCGTATGTGAAGACGCTAAAGTAGTGTTCCTGAGAGATTTTTAAGAATATGTTACGCTGGAATTTGGAACAAAATCTCAACGGTTTGGATTTTTTTTTAGCATTTTTATTATAATTATAAGTTTACTAACATGCTACATAATTGGTTGCTTCTTAATATCAAGAATTTAAAAACGCAAGCTTCTATTTAATGGATTGTACCAAGTAGAAGATAAAACTCCGGTTTTTTCTGGTATTTTTTATATATTTGGCACTATTCAAAATCTCCTTGAAGCAGGGATTACTATTATTAGCCTGCAGTTTTCAGAAGAGCTTAAGGAATTGTGAATTTTTAAATTGTGTGCACTATCTGTAAAAGTCAGTTCATTGAAGTTAATTATTTTCCACATCTCAATTTGAAATTCAGTTGTAAATATAGTTAGAGAAATCCTTTTCTCTGAAATTAATTAAAACTAAGAAACCCTGCACATCTTCTTTGCACTAGCATAAAGCTCAGTTTGGGAGTGTAAGAGTGATATGATAAAATAGGGGGTCTAAGGAGCATTTGATATTACCATATTAAAATTGTATTATTGTAAATTAAAAGTAATACCGGTCCCATATTGCTCATTAATGCGATATGTGCAGGGCTATATTCCCAACAATAAGGTGGGGGACACACAGCTAAAATTTTTTCCGGATTTTGGAGAACCTATCAAAATTCTGCACATGTAGATTTGCCTTTATGCTTTGGTTGTCGTCAGCAGGCTTTCGACATTTTATCCATTCTTTTATGTAATCCTCTGGGTTTCACATATTTACTTGGAGGTCCGTTAATAGTCATAAACATTATTTGAATGTATATATTTTGTATTTTTGCTGTATTTGAATGTTAAATTAGGAAAGGTAATGAATTAAATAGTATAAATAATATTATTAGTAAGCGGACTGCGTCCCCCTCCGAAAAATAGTGGGGGGACGGCGTACATCCGCGTTCCCCCTCCAAAATGGCCCTAGATATGTGGGACATGTTTTGAGTGTATGGCAAAGCATTCCAAGGAATCAGAAGAAAACTGTGGAATTTTTATTTTCACATATGTATTTTCTTAAAAGCTGTTAATGTTTTCAAGATCCGGATAGATTTCTCCACTTTTATAGGTCACATAACTACCACTGTTTTATTTGATACTCTATCCTCTTTCATTTAACCTATATCATATTTAGAAGTTTAGTGGTATCCTCTGTTGTATGCTACATAGGTGATGATTATTGAACTATTAATTTCAAATTTCAAGAGCACATAACCTTATTTTAAAATAATAAAACTACAAAATTCCAAAGCTATAGACGAAAATAAATTAGTTATTTCATGGAAGGCAGTACAATCATAGTTACATTTTATAGTTTCTACATGACTTCAGAACAAATTCATAATACTTCATATTTAAAATATATAAATAAACATTAACCCTTATTACATGGGAAAATTTATTTCTTACATTGCCACCACTGCTAGGAATGCAACATTTGGATGTACTATATCTGAATATTGATTCTTTCTTTGGTTTATTTTCTCCATTTTTGTTTTGAACAGGTTGAATGGTATATACTGACATAAATGTGTAGTTTTCTTAAACTGTACAAATTACTATAATTTTGGGACCATAAAAACGTATAATTGTTGTGGAAGCTATTTAGGTTAATAGCATGCTTAGTTATTTAAGAAAAATATTTACGGATGCATTTTAATAAAAGGATGGTCTAATTAAGAAATTAGTAATGTATCCCTTAATAAGCATAATTATTACATACAAGTATTTCAGTGAATTTATAAGCCAAAAACTAGGCTCCGATGGAAATACTTTGTGAATGTCCTATGTTTAGGGATCCCAGATTCTGAAATGGGTAAACTGGGACACTTTGACATTATGTTATAGGAAAACCGAAGGAACTGTGACATATACAAATAGGGTAAATAATGAATTACTTCAGATGTTAGAACAGCACCATTAGTTGAACTTTAATGATTTGAACATGATCCAAGGTATCTGATTTCCCTCCATGGCTAACTCTAAACACACTGTGGCAGAAATTACACTCCACTTCGGATACAGATCCAGTACTGCCAATACTACTATCCTTCAAAAATGGAAGTTGCTCTGTAAAAGAATCATTAAATACCTATACACCCTCTCTTAGTCATCTTAATTTACTTCACAGTTAAAGTAGAAACAAATTAAACGGAATAACAACTTTAGTATCCACGTGTTCAACTTGGAAGCACGCACATAGAATGAGATACAAGACAATCCAACTCGTCTGTAGAAACTAGAACGCAACTTCCGCCGATAGTAAACATACCCTTCGGTACCAACATAACAGTCAAATAAAGAAATATTTCCCTTTTAATGTAAATTTATATTGAGGAATTAATCCTTAAAGAATTAATCCTTTTAAATACATTACTCCGGTATATGGGTGATTTTTTATTAATTAGAGCCAATTGAAAAATTCAATGCCATGGCCGGGATTTGAACCACGGATCTACTGGTTTCCGTCCAGTCGCTCTGACCCTTGAGCAACCATGGTCAACGTGCCTTCCTGACATTAAATTCTCCAATTGACTCATTATATTTCCCGGTGGACCACTTAAGGTTCTCATATTTGAGACAACTACTTGTGGCGACTTACTATTGTAAGTACTTAATTACCAGGATTTTTATCGTAGATTATTTTTAATGTAAATTTATATTGAGGAATTAATCCTTAAAGAATTAATCCTTTTAAATACATTACTCCGGTATATGGGTGATTTTTTATTAATTAGAGCCAATTGAAAAATTCAATGCCATGGCCGGGAATTTGAACCACGGATCTACTGGTTTCCGTCCAGTCACTCTGACCCTTGAGCAACCATGGTCAACGTGCCTTCCTGACATTAAATTCTCCAATTGACTCATTATATTTCCCGGTGGACCACTTAAGGTTCTCATATTTGAGACAACTATATACCGGAGTAATGTATTTAAAAGGATTAATTCTTTATGGATTAATTCCTCAATATAAATTTACATTAAAAATAATCTACGATAAAAATCCTGGTAATTAAGTACTTACAATAGTAAGTCGCCACAAGTAGTTGTCTCAAATATGAGAACCTTAAGTGGTCCACCGGGAAATATAATGAGTCAATTGGAGAATTTAATGTCAGGAAGGCACGTTGACCATGGTTGCTCAAGGGTCAGAGCGACTGGACGGAAACCAGTAGATCCGTGGTTCAAATCCCGGCCATGGCATTGAATTTTTCAATTGGCTCTAATTAATAAAATATTTCCCTTTTTATATTTATCTGATTATGTGAAAAAACATATTTCTCCATGCCAAGGAATGCAAGTGCAATAAAATTAGAAATATTTCGTGTGTTTAAGATGCAAAAACACTCAGTACCAATTAACCTCTAAAACACCGGGAAATTTAGTGTTCCGGGTAAAAAGTTTTGGGATACCGGGACAATTGAACAAACAGGACTAAAATCGGGTACTGTCCAGGTAAAACTGGGACGTCTGGGATCCCTATCTAGGCTCCATACAAGATGCTGGAGATGATTTTAGGGGTCTTAAAGGTTACAGACCAGATGCACTATTATGGTTGATATTGTGACTTTGTGGGTTCGTAAGTTTGCAGAAATTCAAAATGCTCTTTATTTCCGTAGAAAGACACTTTTGTACAACCCTGAGCAGCAGAATGACGTAACATACACAAACCCGTCTGCACACTGCACAAACAAAATAATTCACTTTCAAATGACTACACACGCATGATTATCAGTTCTCGACTCGCTACAGTTCAAATATCTACACACTGCACTAAAACTCCGTTCACTGACTCGCAGCTCCGTTCGAAGTCTCTTATTTATAACCGAACCATCGTTTCTCGAAAGTTACCGCAGCTTCACGGCCTTTCACGAGGACAGGTGAAGGGTAGGGAACTGTCCAGATATCTCTCTGGCTCTTTCCCTCTCGGCAAGTGTTCAGCGCTAGTGCCCGCGTGGGCGTGGCTTGGGTGCTATCTTCTCTTTCACTCCCCACTTCTCTCTCTCTCTCTCTCTCTCTCTCTCTCTCTCTCTCTCTCGCCAAATAACAAGTGCCTCGCGACAATATTAGTGTTTCTATATCAAACAACTGCAAGATTTTTGTGAGTATTTTAATTTCGTTTATTTATTCATTCACGTATGAATTTGTAGGTATACAGATTCATAGTCAGATACTGTATTTTTTTAAAAAGTTTTTAATGAAATTTTGTGTACATATCTGTACAATATCCGTATATGCTATTCAACACAATACTTTATCACGAAAGGCATGTGTTTCAGTACCACCTAACATTTAACATAATGGGACCGGCTCCGTATATACAGAACTACTTTGCCTCTATTGAATGTCGGTTGACATCCTTAATGTTGCAGGTTGAATTCACTACAGAGTTCATTTACATATATGCACTAACCTCTCTACACCAGCGTTCCTCGAATTATTTATCCTAAAGCGTGCACTTAATCTTGCAGAAGGAGAATTTTTATTTCACAACTATTCATATACTTACACACCGGTAAACAGAAAATCAGCATTTTCCTTCACATTGTCTCCGAGGAAAAGTAGGCTTAGAGAGTTTCACTGCGGGAATGACGAGAGAAGTTGCATAATGAAAAGCGTGTTTTGGTTAAGGATCCCCAAGATGAGTCTCGCAGGCAAGAAACTAGAGCTTGTCAACAACTGCATTAACATCTAAACTTGGTTAATTATTCGTGTATCTCTCTGCTAAACTTGCTTTTATTGCGTTTAAAACATGCAAATTTGCTTCATTCCGCAGAAATTAAAATGTGCAAGGTTGGGAATAGTAGGATAGGATAGCGTGGCGCAGCAGGATATAACTTTGTTAGTGATTTTTTTCAAGACATAGTTTTATTCTGATATGCAATTCATTGTAACCTTACATTAAAACCTTTGTGGTTTTTTACATACTTTTATGGTGGTTCTTTCGCACTGGGTGTGAAAGTAGGAGGTTCAAAGATTGAATAAATGTGCTTTTATACTGATTAAATACCATTGACATAATTGTATCTATGAAGCTCTTACTGCTTGAGGCACCATAGCCATATACCCGTACCTGCATTAAACCTTCTCTTTTGGTTTAAATGACCCGTGATTAGGTTTTCGGCCGTAATATTGAATTGTTTAGTTCTGATTGAATTTTTCGACTAGCAATATTACCGAATCACATTTACATAAACAGTACTATAAGTGATTTTAAGCATATCCAATAAGGTTCAAAGCTTCACACTGCTAGGATACCAGTAAGTAACTGTTCCATATTCATAAAACACTGAGGTAAAATTTAAAATCTCTTCGAAATGTATATTTGGCTACTTTAAAACACTCTAGCAGCCAAATTAGCACCAGAAATGTTCTAAATTTTAAGATCAGAAAGAAAAAGTAATATTACAGTTTGTTTCCCATGGATAATAAAGCACTTCATGAAGTATATGATATAGGTTTAATAACGTTTGAGTATTTGCTTAGCTAATAAATGTATTCAGATTGGGCAGTATACCTACAGGTTTTCATGCCGCGACCTTGCAATGCGCGCTGATACCTCGGTGGTTCTCTTGGATAAACATTCTGTTGTTTTATAAAACGTCACCAGTATCACGACGAACTAAATGCAAGTGGTTAGCATTAGCGCTACGTGATTTAATCGATTAACCAAAAGGACTAATCGATTAATTTTTTATTTTAGATTAAAGATTAAACAATTTTAATAGAATAATCGAGTCGATTAAAATTAATCGATTACAATAAATATTAATTGGCCCTCTTTGTTTTGATGTATTGCTTCAGACTTAACAGCCTTTCCAACGCTTTAAGCTTTCACTAGACACTTAATATTCTTTGACCTTTGAGATAATATAACTCCTGATAGCTAATAGAAAGAACTCTGAAGCTGAGAGTCTAAATAACTCTTCTGTTGGGAAATATTCCAAGAGGTACATAACTGCAGCTTGTATGTGTGACAACATATCATATACTATAACTGATTATTTATCGCTAGCTAGCCTAAACTGAGCTGTACAAACTTGAACCGAACACTTCGCTTACGCAGCTATGGAAACAATAGCTGATCCCACTTCTCAGGGCTGGTGCTGGTGACTTTGCTGTAAACTTCAGTAAGCCAGTAACGTTTATGAGTTCGTGACAGTAAGCGAAAGTTTTGTGTTAAAAAGTCAAAATAAGAAAAAAGTTTTGTGCTGAGCGGAATTAAAATTATAGCATACGAAAATTTGCAAGGGAAGCTGGGTGTACATTTTAGCTTTAAGCTAAATGAATATGGAAAAATATCTGACAGAAAAAAAAACTTTTTGTAAAGTGTGTAGGAAATCATTTAGTTATAGTGGTAGTGCTAGTAGTTTGAGTTATCATTTGAAACACCCATCCATTTCAAAGTGCTAACGAGTCATCGCCAACTGTTCCTCAGACATAACAGTCCAATCTAAATAATTTCATAGCCAACCCGATTTCTTC
Organism: Mantis religiosa; assembly: GCA_030765055.1. NCBI lineage: Eukaryota > Metazoa > Arthropoda > Insecta > Mantodea > Mantidae > Mantis > Mantis religiosa. Next base: position 139,301,335 of record CM060949.1, read on the forward strand.
CATCAGGCAAGCTGATTTAATAAAATTGTAAAATGGATAGTAAAGGATAGGCGATCGTATATAATCCTTACATCTAATTTTCGATCAGATAATATCTCGATTAATCGATAGAGTAATCCACTAAAGTAACATGGTTAATGACTGAAAATTTTGATCCATTTACAGCACTAGTTAATATCAGCAGCGAAAATAAGTGCCTAAGTTTAGAATCAACTACCCTTAGAAATGAAATGTACGTGTACATGCATATATATATATATATATATATATATATATATATATATATATATGCAACTCACTCCACTCATTCCTTATTAACACGTGGTCGGAGCTTGAGAGAACTAATATCCGTAATGTTGGCTACCATTGGAAGCAACTAGCAATGTACTATGTCATACGGTCAGTCCAGTAATAAAATGTCATAACATATATTTATATACACAGTTAACAGATAATGCACCAGAACTGTTAAGTGACCTAAATACATGAGATGTATTATACATGGGTGATGTAAAAACTGTGTTGAAGATTTACTGCAGTATGTTGTTTCAAATTTTTTATACAACGATGAATGAGGTCAGAGCTATTAAAACTATGTATAACTGTTGACCTATACTGAGCATAAAATGATATATGCATACAGAAGCGAAACAAACTAGTTCACCTCAGCTCCTTTGTCACTAAAATCGCTACCCCAAAGCTGCCTTAAAATTACCTTCTCGTTCTGCACATACACAGCTTCAACATGTCTCTTTAATGTCCCCTTATGTCTCTTGCACGCACCAACTTGCTAGTAATCTCTGTGACGTACACACAAGTTCCCTCTTACGCTACCTACTTGCCGACTCTTGGTTCAACAACACGATGTTCACTGGTGAACTGCTTCACTGCGTGGATAACGCTGCCCGCCCACTCCTCACCACGGAGCCGCACTCGTCAACTACACTCAACTGACTTAGTAAACTAAAAAAACTGTGCTGCTACCTTCTGGTAATGGAAACTGCTTGAGTTACATTACTAATCACGTTATTGAAAGGTTTTTGCGAATAACAATGCAGCTCGTCCTTCTGGCTTCGTGACGTCAACGTCCATGAAGGCCGCGCCGTCCTGCCCATCCAGCCAATAGACAACAAAGGCAGAGCAATTCCCCTACACCCACTCGCGATCGCCTTTGTGACACTACTTACCGAAAACGGCGTGCTCCAGGTTCTTATTTCTATAATCATAACGGCCCTAATGAATTTTATAAATCTAATATTTAGAAAAAGAGTAAATAACAAGACTTCATACTTCCCAGTTATACAGTACTATTTAGTGTAAAATCTCTTGCATTGTGTGATCCACATGAACCTGAACCACTTCAACAGGCCATAACTTTTGTACCAATAATAGGAGACACGTGCAACTTTAGGAGAATATAATACACATTTAGGAGATTACATCACACTATTTACATCTCAGAGAAAATATTGGAAGTGTCCTCCACTAGCACTCGTTGGTCCTTATTTTCTTTAACAAGACTGTAGACACTGAAGCTTATATGGGTATCTTCAAGATATTTATGGAGCAGCTGGATGATATCGAATTGAGGAAAGGTTATTTCCTGCAAGATGGAGCAACGTGACATACCTCTAATGACACCATGGACCTTGTAACCAGTTTCTTTGATAATCGAATAATCTCAAAATGTCTATGGCCTCCTAGATCCACTGACCTAAACTCACCGATTTTTTTGTGGTTGTCTAAAAACTAGAGTGTACAAGAATAGGCCATGGGCAATTGATGTTCTCAAGGAACCTATTCCAACCGAAATAAGAAACATTGGCGAGGATAGTCTCCGTACAACTTCAGAGAATATGGTGAGACGAGATCAAACATGTATGGATGCTGGTGGAGGACATTTTCAACATTTTCTCTGAGATGTAAATAGTGTAATGTAATGTCCCAATTGTGTATTATATTCTCCCAAAGTTGCACGTTTGTCAGATTATTGATTCAAAAGTTACGGCCTATTGAAATGGTTCAGGTTTATATGGATCGCACTATATAACAGTCGAAAATGGAAATGAAAGTGAATTACGCCTAGTAAGTAACTTATATTGCTAATGGAAATTTAATATTTCAAGTTCAATATTTTACAATATCAAACAAAATATCAGCTCTTCTACTACATTTGCCATCCACACAATTTTAACCATTACATATTTTTTTAATTAGATAACCATTTTACAGAAAGATCATTATTCATTTTATTTGTATGTAATGTTTGATTGCAATGGCGAAAGTTTGCCTCTTAACTTGTGTATCATATGTTATGTGAAGAAAAATGTTTTATTCGTCATATCTGTTTGAAAATATTGAAATTATAAACTGGAAACAGAAGAGCTATTAAATAAAATGCCCCTAAGTTTATCATGTGATCCACAGAAAACGACAAAGAAAAAAGAAACAAAATTTAAGATATACTAATACAGCAATATACTACTCATGCTCAAAAACTTTTAGTAAGTAAATTTATGTAAATTTTATTGTGTTTGTTTATAAAAGAAATAACGTAAAATGTATATAAACAAATTATGGATATCAACCTGCTGGTTCAAATTCACACTAAATATTTGGATGGATATTGCCATAACCGCGTAACAAGAATCGTTTGTATTTATTAATTTACATGAAGTAAAAAGTAATTTTAATTTCGACTGTGTAGAAGCATATTTTAGTACCCACTTAAATAAATGCCTCACAAAAGAACCGAATATTATTGGTATATATTTATTTTTTAGCTTTAAGTTTATTTATTACTGAAATATGCAATATATAAAATTTATATACAGTATGAGCCACTTTACGCTACATTTATTTATCTTTACCTTGTTGCTACCATGGCTTACATGACACACTGATCTTCTTCTCTGCCAGGTAGTTCTTAACCTCCATGTCTCCTTGTTCCCATTCTTCCCCTCTTCTTCCTTTCTTATATTCTTTACATTTCTTTCCCATTTTTCTTTTACTTTCTATAAACTCCTTATGTGATCCTTTACTCCATATTTATTGAGCTCTCTTTCATTGGAAACAAATTATTTAAGCAAAGATAATTATTAAACCTAAGTTGCTAAGTGCTTTTGGTTTCTAAAACGAAGGAAATTAATGATAGTAGCAATATATGTCAATAAATTATTACTGAACAATCTTGACTATTTCCTTACTTTTTTCATAAGTATCAGCAATGCAGAACCATTTCTAATCCAAATTAAGTGATTTATGCAGTGTGTTTGAACACTTTATGTATAGTTTTATAATATAAGAAGGGTATAATAATTACTAATATTATCAATTGTATTTGTAGGAGGATTTATATTCTTCCGAGTTGGCTGCCTCCCTCTGAAATCTCTCACACTTCCCTTGGAGATATGATGCCATGTTGGAAATCAGTTCCTAGTAGTAGTGAGGTAAGTTCCTAGCTTCTATTGTACTCTACACAGCCTTAAAGCTAAGGGTGTTGAAAAATTAATATAGCAATTAGAAATGGTCTCTAGGGTAGTTGGTACAACAAGCCTACTTCGGAGAAGGCAGCCAGGAATTTTAGTCAAAAATTGTCTGTAAAATGTAGTTCTAAATGTGGAAAACAAGATACACATGGCGACTGAAGTGATTATGACAGTGTTTTGTGCAAGTAGCAGAGAGAACCCAATATCCATGGTGCCACTTCTAAAAGAGGCCACTGCAAGCAATCGTGACGTTATCCTGTTTAATCGCCAAGCACTATCGTTATGGAAAGCATACCCATAAACGCCATCGCACCGCCAAAATGCACAGACATGCCCATAAAGAGTAACAAAGCAACAGAACTGAAATAAAGTTACTGAAATGAGAGAAAATCTAGTAAGAGATAACGTACTTCATTGAGATATGCTAAGCAGCTTATCTAGTGAGGGATCTGAATGTAGCCACAGAAAGACTAGCAAGGAAAATCATAAACTATAATTAAAAACAAAATAAAATAATTCACCTTCAAGTTTATTATCCACAGGAGAAATCTAAACTCTGCATACAGGAATTTAGCTTGGGAAAATAGTTTTTCTCCGATACGCTCTCTTGTTCATTTCAAAGACAAATATTATAGTTGCCTTGTACTATTAAAAAGTTAAACAGTGAATCTTATTAGAATAAAAGGTATTCATTAACAACTATTAACATATTTAGGTGATTCTTATTTGTTACTGATATATAGTTAGTTATCATTCAGATAACGAAACGAAATACTTTTTAAATCATTAATAAAAGCTCATAAGAAGTATGAATGATAAAACTTAATGAATACTATTTCTCTAAAGTAAGCAACTATGGTTATTTGGATTGATCTTGATGTGTTAAAATAAATATTTGTGTAATTATCAAATCTGCTTTATTTGAAGTTATTTTATACAGAACAAAACATAAGTGGTAACAATACAAAAGAAAGAACAGAGAAATATATAAAAGTTCAGGATAGCCAACCTCCAATCTTCGGAGGCTTACTAGCCACATACTTCTTCATCCCTAAAACAACAGCGTCTTTAAAATGCTGTGGAATGGGGACAGTTCTTCCTGATCGAGTTTTTTTTTTTTTTTTTTTTTTTTTTTTTTTTTTTTTTTTAGTTTTCAGGACCGGGCTATCGTTTATAGGAGTGTTTGTCTGTGAGAGGGCTCATTGGGTGTTGTATCAGTGTGAACATTCCTAGCAGATGTAGAATCACCGGATCAAAACAAAACTACAGGCTTTGTTCTATCCACTGGTACTGTTTGTGGTCCTCGTGCAGTACTAATACTGAAATGCTTCTCAAAACGTTGCATCACCAGAAATGGTCCATCATATATTGGTTGTGATGGATTTTTTATATTATCGTGCCTTACGAAAACATGAGTACATGAAGTTAACTCCTTGAACTGAAAAGGCTTGCATGAAGAGTGGTGTTCTAATATAACAGGTTTAATATACCTCACATCCTCTCGCAGTTTGTATATGAAGATTTGCGTATCAGGTGGGATTTCACTTTCATTAAAGAAATCTGCAGGTAATCTAATTGGTTTGCCGTATTTAAGTTCTACAGCTGTTAACTGATGTTCTGGTATCATATTTGAACGAAGACCTAGAAGTAACTTCTTGACCCAATCATCTGATATCTGAGATTTGAGAGCTGTCTTTAATGTGCCGTGCCACCTTTCGATTTTTCCATTTGATGCAGGATGGTATGCTGTCGTCCTAATGTAGCTGGCACCAAGTGTTTTGGCAAGCGAATTATAGAGTGTAGACTCAAATTGTCTGCCACGATCTGTTGTGATTCATTTTGGGATTCCAAATCTTGCAATCCAGAAGAAATTATAACCTGAAATACACTTTCAGCGGCTATACCTTCCACAGGACAGGCTTCAGGCCGCCGCGAAAATCGATCAATCATGGTCACTGAGTATCTACAGCCTTTAGAAATGGGCAACGGACCAACAATATCAATTTTGATATGACTAAAATGGCTTTCAGCTTCATGGGAAATAACATTGTATTTCCAAACCTTGCATCTTTGACAAGCTATACAAGCTTTGCTCCACTGTTTAATATCTCTACGGAGAGCTGGCCAAACGTAGCGTTCTCTGATAAGATTAGTGGTTCCTTGTATGCCAGGATGAGAGAGATCATGAAATGAATGGAATATTATTTTCCTGTTTGCTTCTGGAATGTATGGTAGAAATCTACCGGTTGAGCTGTCACCTATAAGCTTTTTTCCACGTGGTGGCTATAGAATTTGTAGCTTCAACATTGGTGGCAACTGCTGTAAAACCTCTAATTCTTCATCCTCCTCTTGTAATACTGCGATTTTCTCAAAAGATGTACTGCTAGGCTAGACAATGGTGTTAAGTCGTGGATAGGGATCCGCAGCTATATTCTCTTGCCCTTGATGTGTTCAAATAAAGATTTGTATAATTATAAAATCTGTTTTATTTGAAGTTATTTTATACAAAACAACACATAAGCGGTAAGAATAAAAATAAAGAACATGGAGAAACATAAAAAAAGGTCTGAATAGCCAAAATCCAATCTTCGGAGGCTTACTAGCCAGACAGCAAATAAGAATGCTGCTTTCTGATTCTCTTGCTCTTTCATTTAATGTCCCCTGTCGGTAATACGAACATTTTTTCGAAAATGCTTTATCGTTGTTGAAAATTTCGAGTGTAATGCAATATTTATTGTACTTACTATAGAGAAAACAATTATCTAAGTATTTATGCCGAAGCTAATAAATTCTCAGGCGTAGCCAATGACAGTGCTGAGAACCCAGGGGTTGCTATGTTCCCTGAGAAAGAGGTATCGGTTACTCCGTTGCTATGGTAACGATTTTGTGGTAGACACAGAGCTATTGAAATGTTCTGTTTGCACAAACACTGGACGCCTCGGATTACAATAGAGGGCCCTTGGTGTCTACAGGACTTATCTAATTACACCTCAATAGCTGTGCAAATTAATACATTGTTTGCAGAGGACATTTTATTGGGGGAAACAAGAGTTAGCTGATCTGAAAATTAATTTATACTGTATTGCATATTTTGAATGTTTAATAATACAATGTTTTGTGTTGTGGGATTCCTTTTAACTTCTTTATAAACTGTTATGAGACATTTTGTATTAAATTTCTGCACATTATTTCTGTATTATTGTGTTCCAAATAAATTTCAAAATCGCACTCAAAAATGTATTTTTCAGTGAATAGCAAACTTGATATTTATCTTCTACACCCTTCTAGGGTATGGCACATAAATTTTTAAGAAAATTCTGCAATGCAATGTTTTAATTGGACATTTTATTATGCTCTATTTTCTCAAAAATTGTTCTTAACCATTTTGATTCAAAAACCAAATGATACATATTTACCTACCATTCAATAAATGTTTCCCACTCAAATGTTGGTCCGGTTATTGTTAGTCCCAACCCGGGAGGAAGAGACAGATATATATATATATATATATATATATATATATATATATATATATATAATATGTATATAGTGCGAGGGTATCTACCAGGGCAGCCTGCACAATGTCAGACCGACCTCCCCCTCTCAAGACCAGGGAGTTACCGAGCTGTCCCCGAAGGGTGCCCGGCGCCTCCGCGGGGCTTTCCATAGCGCAAGACCTATAGACTAATAAGCCCCTCCATCTGTTCCGAAAACACAAGACGGGATGGAAGCGGATACGCCACTTACACGCGTCAACCCCAAAGGGGAAGGCTACCGATCAACCTCCGTAGGGCCGCCTGGAGAACTAGCACAACTTCTACTAGCTATGCAGGCTAGTATGCGGCAATATATGGCTTCATTCAACCCCGTCCGGAGACGTACTCGATCTCCCACGGGTATCGGGAACCTCTGCCCCCCAGTGCAACCCAATCCGAACAACTCCCTATCTGGGAGGGGCTCGAATGTTCGGCCCGAGGTTCCTCTAGTAACGTCAGAAGTACCACGAGTGCTAGGATTCCGCAGCGCTCGCACTACAGCAGTTGAAGGAGACGGATCACCTCCCATACGAGAAGATGAGAGAGAGAGAGAGAGAGAGAGAGAGAGAGAGAGAGAGAGAGAGTGTGTGTGTGTGTGTGTGTGTGTGTGTGTGTGTGTGTGCGTGCGCGTGAGCGTGAGCGTGAGCGTGAGTGCGCTGAATAGGCACGAAAAGCGTAAGCCACCGTCTTGGATACATCTAACGTGTCCTGAAGGTTCATCTGCAGCCAGGTGTCTTCCTGCAACCGCCAGCATCATGAACAAAAAAATAAAATTAAGAAAAAGTAAACAACCCGCAGTCGCCTAGCGACCAAGAGAAAACACAGGAAAACTTTGGTCAGAATTGTTTGGTCACTGGGAATCCAACTTGGAAACTCCCGATTGGTAAAAACCATTCCACCTCTACCACTTGGCTGGGTAGTAAAATGTAGCTAACATTAGTCCTGAAGAATCCTCTTAATTCTAAATGATTTTTATCCTGCTGGCAAATAATAACAAACAAAAGTTAGCTGCAAGATGATTAAATATTTGGAGATGTGAAAATGGAGATCGGAAATAAATATTACTAGTGTAATATATTCCTAGGTATTCATTTCTAATTTGTTTGAATGAATTACTTGACATATTTTTGAACTGCTGAGTCAAAATTTAATTTTTTATTGATTACATTTAAAATCAAAATAAATACAGAGTAATTCAATTTACTCACGCAGTCGAGGACAAATAACTTATAAGCGATATGTTGATATATCGATATAAAGGCCTTTTGAACGTCATTTATCCATAAACATGTGTCAGGATGTGTTTCAATCTCAAACTCAAATTCAAATACAGAAAATTTTTTCCCCTACATTTCTCTTCTTTCCAGGGCTCATATTTAGAAGCGGAACCGAAGCAATAATAACGTTGTTCTGAGAAGAAACGAGAAAACGAAGTTGGAAGAATAAATTGGACAAAGCTTCTCCTCCACATTAAATTTCGTCTTGTTTTCTCTTCTTGAGCAATATTGATTCAGGAATAAATGAAGGTCTGATATGTTACATTCATATGTCTCTTTTACTTCCTCGTCTATAACCTATTCTTACAACATTTTGGTAGCTCGCTAGTACTATATTTATTGTTCATTGCATTTTTATACATTTCTTTATATCTATAAAATTACATTAGGCTAAAGCAATAGTTAGATTCAAAACCAAAATAAATAAATAAAGGTAGATTGCTATTTAACAGCCTTAAAATGCCAGGCTCTTTATATGGCTCTGAGAAAACTGGTTAAACACTTAGCAAAAACCAGCGTTATTCGAAAATTCAAACTGATAGCTGTAACTTGTATGCAGTTAACTCCATAAAAAGACATTTCTTCATGCAAATATTCGTTTTAATGATATAAACATATTTTACGCAGCACAATTTTGCTTAACTCTTCCGTTTAACAGTTATCAGTATTTACTCAGGATGAAGAGGATTTCACAAGCAGGAAATTTAATATATACCTAATTACATTAGGTCATAAGAATATCTTGAAGGGTAGTTGAAGCTGTTATTTATATTTTGTGCCAGATTTTGTGGTGATGTTGGGGATTTTTTTAAAAAGAAGTTAAAATGTTTATATATGGTGTAAAAATTTAGTTGTGATTAGAAAGAAGACCAGAAACATAATTGACAGTGAGAGTTTAATATATAGAGAAAGAGAACGGTTACCAAAGAAACGTATTCCACATCGCTTTGTGAAGAAAGACTTGGAAAGTGTGCCAGGATGACGTCTTCGGGAGCAATTTTGGATAATTGCATTGTTTTGATTTCTTATTTGTATTGGTGAATTAAGAAATTATTTTCCAGGAAACATACAAATGCTCTTTCAATAATTTGGAAATAATAAAATGCATCGATTCGACACTACGTCCCAGAGTAAGTTTCGAGAATTGAATCTGGTGTTAAATTTGTTATTAAACTATTAGATATTAAAAATAATCACAACACAACAGAAATGGAAGCAATTTATCAAACAAAATTATAAAGATAAAGGAGGTGTTATTTTATGATAATATGGTGTCCCATCACACGAAAATGGTAACACGTAACTTGAAAACTTTATAACATAGTTTAAACCAGATTGCTCGATCCATTTCTAAGAAAAAAAAAAAACAAGAATTACGTTGCATGTAAAATATATGTACCTCTGTGCGACTAATATTTTTCAGAAATCGACAACTCAAGTTGGATAAAAAGCAAGTTGGCGCACTGTTAACTGTTTGAACTTCGTAGCTGACCTTCACAGTCTATGGATTTTTTCGTTTATTTTCCAGGTGTTGCATGGCAGGGAATGTGCTCCCTATAAAATCTTTATCCTCCAGATCCGACTTATCTCGGAGTTCCTGATTCAGTGGGATGAGTAATTCTACAGTCAATCTGTAAACTGTAGGGTCCTCTGCTATATGTCTCCAAAGTCAGGTCACCCTCTGTCTGCTCTCCTCCCATCTCTTCATTTTAAAGGTGGCATCTCAGGGCCATATGTACAAAACTCTTCCATAGTTGGCAGTGCAAAAGTCTCCAACTCATATCTCATTGATATTTATGCTACTTCGGGTGTTTCAGACACTTTCCCACAAACAGTTTTTCTTCTAATTATTCAAGGCACATAAAATATTTATTCTATGTGTAATATCGTATATAATATTTGAATGGAATGCCATACTTCCCTTATTTACTATAAGTTAATACCAGAGAAGGTAAAAATAATTTACAGATTCTGTGATTGATCTTTGCCCATGAACGTCCGACATGACTTAACGTTGGAGGACGTAAAATTTAAAAACCAATTATACCAATTATAAGGCATAATAAAAGTAATGTTTGAGAAAGATCTCATGATCGCAACTTGTTCCAGCGCCGATGGAAATAGTGATGCGGATAACAAGTAAAATGAAGTTATGTTTTATTTCTTTTTTGAAGCGAGCGACACAGATCGGTCGGCATATTTCTTCTAATATGGAGTTAGCCGTCCGTGTGTATGCGGCGGGCGAGTGTATTCAACCCCTTAATATTCTGGTCAGAAGGGATGAAAAAGTTTGGTGCCACATGTGGTCTAGACTGGGTGCTCTGCCAACACGCTGGACACAGCTCAAGGCGGTGGTACTTCTCATTTCCAAGGCCCCCTTATTACGGTTCTAAGCTCCCTCGATTATCAACGTGATGCGTGTCCACTCGCCACAAAAACCATAATTTTCATACATTAGACAGAGGAGAGCAATTTTTGGAAATAACGACTTTGTCCTTACAACTTTACAACCAAAGCACAGTGTAATCTTACTTCAGTGGCGGCTCGCAGATTTCCACTTATATGGAAGGTAAAGGTGGCCGATAAAATGGGCAATTTCATTACTGTATTCGCTGAATTTCAACACATCATAACCAATAATTTATTACATCTACATGAATATACCTTCAATTTATTTTCTACTGTCTAATGTAATCAATTTTCACATAATATATGCAAAACTTCTACGATCCGGAAGGTCGTGGTCTAAGCATAAAGTTATTGACTTTCAACGTTTTGCTAAACTCCTTCATTGCAATTACCAAAGCATGGGACCCAGGGCAGCTAACGACTACAAATGAGATGGTAAAAGCCTCACAATTGTTAACTTTTATCCGAATTAAACATTTCTACAATTATTTTCAGTTAAATATTAATCCTAGGACTTTTTTCCTTCAATTTACGTCGTCCAACGTTAAGTCGTATTGGACGATGAATAGAATGGGTGAAATGCTGTTCAAATGAGCCCAGGTTCCATAGAGCTTAGAGTTACTCGACATTTGTGTTTCAGAATAAGGGAAAACTATTGTAAAAATCTTATCCAGGTAACTCACCCTGACCGAGATTCGAACTCGGGACCTCTTCAACGTGAGGCAGACTTGCCACCGAGGCGGGCATGTTTTCTTTTTTTAAAAAAAACTTTACCTCCTCCAACGTTAAGTCCTATCGGATGGTGCATGAATTTTGTGAAATGATGCTCAAATGAGTCCAGGGTTCCTGGAACTTAGAGTTACCCGACATTCACCTTTCAGGACAAGGGAAGACCTTGACAAAAACCTTATCCAGGTAACTCACCCTGACCGAGATTCGAACTTGGGACCTCCACAATGTGAGGCAGACTTGCTTCATCTACGCTACCTAAGCGGGCATGATATGCCTTATCTCGTGTATTAGTATTCTGCGTTTGTGTATTAATACTTACAGCAGCTTATTCTGAGGTTTTGTTTATAATTTTAATACTATTTTATAACCCGGACAAAGGTGAGAAGTGGTCATGACAGACACAACTAAAATGTTAATGATAGTATACTTTTGTCCCTTGTATGCAATACGATCTGTATGGCTTTTACTTTTTCTGCCTCATATTCTCCTCCACAGCAATTAGGTAACAAGACTTCACCTGAAGGCTCCTAAATGAAAACAGTTTCTTTAGAAAAATATCAGTCTGTATTTGAGAATAGAATCATTTTAGAACGGAAAGCCCAACACATAGCAAGCTTTGTTTCACGTTAAGTGTTTTCAAATAATACATAGCAAAATTTTAAAGAAAATTCACGAACTCAAAATTACACTCTTCATAAATGTCTCGGAAATGTTTCTTCTTCCTTCTCAAAAATGCATATAAAGATTATGGTTAAAATAACCCAACTTTAAGATATTTGTCACAAATAAAATATACGATTTTGAATTTTTTGGGAATTACTTATAATCTCTCCCTCATTGGGCAAATATCTTGTGTATGCTCCTATATAATTGGTCCTTACGTTAAAAGAAAAAGGCGTACTCGCAAAAACATGGATATGTTTAAGGAAAGGCTACACTGAAAATTCGCCGAAAATGTTGATAATCATGGAATTTTCTTTTTTGGCACTTTTTGGTAGCTTAGAGTATGTAGTAATAGATGGCATGCCATTTTTATCATTTTCACCACTTTAGGCCATCATGTAACAATTTCAAGAGACCTTTAACAATCGTTAAAAGTAACAATCGTGACTTTAAAATTGATTTTCTTAGAAAAATTTTGTCTAACATTTTTCAGTATACAAAATACCTCACGCGTCAAAGTTTTTCATTTAACTTGGTGAAACTCGCAGGAGTTACTCATTATACGTAAATAAGAAACTTCACATTTCCCTTTTTTGTTAATGCTCAGGTTTTGTAAATTATATGGTGCTAAGTAAGAAGATAAGTTAATATTTTCAAAATTTTGAGAGCTAACACGTGGAAAATATTTTGCAACAAATGCTACAAGAGTATTCCTAAAAATAAGAAAGTGGGTCTTTTAAAATTGCTCTGTACTAGCCAAAAACAAAGATTCAACTTAAAATCTCAATTCTTTTTGACGCGTAGAACATTTTTAATTTTTACAACATTTTCACAAAAAAATAATAATTAATGAAATATTTGGTGTAGCAACATAAATATTTGCATGCATGTTTAAAATGATACTGTAATTATGTGGCTAAATTTTCATAATGTTAGGCTTACTATTATAGAATTTGGAATTTTCAGTGTAGCCTCGGCTTAAAAGAAAATTCATTTAAAATAACTATTTTGTGACATCAGTTACAATAAAGATTTCGTGTTCTCTATTCCCCTTAGTGCCTATAGAGAAATATATAAAGAAGGTATTTATGTAAGGTTTATCTTGATTAACATGAAGTAGGTAGAAAAATAACGTTTCATAAAAATAGTTACTAAAAATTCTGTCAAACTAAACGGTATAAAAGAGAACCATATGACTACAACACTGCATAATCTGCTATAAACTTTCGCTGTCTCAATACACCACATGTATATCCTTAGAATATTTGCAAGGTAAAACCTGGACTTATAAAGTCCTTCCTAGGTTTCTCTCAGCTCCTTTATGTGGTAGTCACCTGCTACCACGTTCTAAGGTGATTTTGGCAGGACCTGAAATCTTGTCAGTTATTTCACCCCCACTTTACTGCAGTAATTGGTATTCCTTTATCCTTTGCGGGAATTATTCTCGCCTTCCAAACAATTAAACATGACATTATTTGATAGAGTTGAGATGAAAAATTCAATGCCACGGCTGGGATTTTAACCACGGATCTCCAATGCGAGAGCCCCCAGTGGTCTACCAGGAAAATATACGAGTCAAATGGAGAATTTAATGTCATGACGGCAAGTTGGCCATTGTGGTTCAATGGGTTAGAGCGACTGGACGGAAACCATGAGATCCGTTGTTCAAATCCCGGCCGTGACATTGAATTTTTCATGTTGACTCTGTCAAAAACCTTAGCGTATATACGGTTAGTGTGTATAAATTATTATTTTCCATCAATTAGCTAAAATAATCGATGAAGCCTGGGACTCAAGTAATTACAATAGTAAGTCGCCACAAACGGTGTATCTCGAATACGAGAGCCCCTAGTGGTTTACTGGGGAAATATACGAGTCAAATGGAGAATTTAAAGTCATGACGGCAAATTGGCCATGTTGGCTCGATGAGTTAGAACAACTGGATGGAAACCAGGAGATCCTCGTTCAAATCCCGGTCGTGGCATTGAATTTTTCATGTTGACTACCAAAAACTTAAGCGTATATACGGCTATTGTGAAGAAATGATTAATTTCCATCAATTAACTAAAATGACATTATATGTTGGGTATGTCATGCACTGTTGATTCGCATATACCTGTTACTGGACCAGAAACTAAGGTGTCAGCTACCAGTCTAAAGGATGAATTGTATATCCATATTTATGATATATAACTATGTATTAATTCTTTATTAGTATAAATCAATTCATTTGACAAGTTTGTGCGATTTAAATGCGCTGGTCACCTATTCTCTTTAAAAGCCAGTACAAATTCAGTGTACTGCTGCACGTATTCTGTAAGGACTACCACGGTAAATGCGGTTTGCTCTCTTGTTAAGCATTTCCTTCATTTGGTTTTAATTAATTTTCACTGCTGCTAATACCGCACTTCTTGTTAGAGGCGCTGTGGCATACAATACGAAAAGAATGTGCGGAATAACATCGCTGTTGTTTTAGCATTCCAGACGGTCTTTACAAACTTTCGTCGATAAAGTACCGTCTTTTCTTTTACCAACATCGAAATGGATTACAGACAAAGCACCGTCTTTTTTTCCCTTGAGGAATTGGCTTACCAAGTACCAGACAATTTTAATTTCCTGCAAAGCGAAACAGTAAAACTTCTTATGATGAGTTTCTCTAGGTATGTCGTTCACATTATTTACTAGTAGGAACTTTAGTGATTAACTTAACTAACATAAACATATTAAAGCAAAGAAGCTTAGGAATATTTTCAGGTCCTGGAACGTTCTACCTGTCCAATACATAAAACTAATTGTATTTTTTTTTATCTTGAACGTGATGATTAATTGCAAAAATTTCGGAAATGTTTCTGGTGGACACTGCTAGTCGAGTATTTTAAACCAGAACAATAGGTTCAGAATAAAAACTTTCGTCCCATTAGTGTCATATCTGTAATTTAAACAAACACCAAATTGGAAATTAATTGTTCTTTCACATTAGCCGCGTGTAGAACGCACTATGAAACGGTAGAGCCATGCTGAAACATTTAATGCCATAGGCAGGATTTGAATCACGGACGTTCTGGTTGCCGTCCAACTGCTCTAACCCTTGAGCTATTATGGCCAACGTGCCGATGGCATTAAATTCTCCAACTGACTCGTGTTTTTCCTGGTAAACCACTAGGAGTTCTCATAAATACATGAGACAACCACCCTAATGATGACTTACTATTCTGTAAGTGCTTTAAGGCCTGGGCTTTATAGTTCGGACCACTATTTGGTACAATTAATGGAAATTGTTCTTTCACATCAGCCGTGTGTAGGACGCACTATGAAATGGTCGAGCCATACCGAAACATTTTTTATGAACATTTTTGAAAAAAAAAGCTCTCATATCGGCACGTTGGCCATAGTAGCTCAAGGGTTAGAGCGGCTGGAGGGCAACCAGAAGATCCGTGCTTCAAACTTCGGCAATGGCATTAAATTTTTCAGTCTGGCTCTACGGTTTCAAACTCCAAATTGTTTTTGGTACACATTTCAATGTGCAATCAATAATAAAGTAGAAAATTATAAATCCTTAAAGTTACTATCAGTCACACTTTCTTTTTCAAAACATTCTGCCACTTAAATTACAAAATACAATGCAGTTTTGAGCCGGGTTGTTCGTCATTTTTCCTTGGGGTTTCCTTTGAAATATAAAGTATTGAAAGAGCTTTATAAATTATTTATTCTAGACGCAGTTTTGAAGATGTTCGTTTCAGAGAAATAAAATATAATACAAGTATAGCTGTATGTCTTAAGAGTAGTCGCACTGCTATGACTGCCACGGGTTTTGTGTAGCTGCAAGTCCCAAAAACCTGAAAACGTATAGGTATTTTCTGAATGCCTCTTTCTATAAAGGAGAAAACGTTTAGAATTCCTGCATCTATATAAGTGAAAAGAGCAGCCATAAAACACGTCTGAATGAGTAAAGAACTTGTTCTAAATACTTATAACAATGCATTACACAAATGCAATTAATGTTTCTTTATAACAAACCTAACCGGACATAGTGAACTATGATCATAGAGTTTCTGAAAATGGACCGTGAAGCTTGTCGCCAAATGGTAGATTATCTCCAGTCTGAATGCATAATTTCGGTAAAGCAGCCCTTCATTTCTATTGGCAACGGTATGTTTAGGAGGATAACTCCAGCCAGTGGCTTACTCAGAAATATTAAAAAAAATTCGTGAGCATTTGTGTAACTTTTAATAACATAGACTTTGGAAAGCTTCAATCCAAGAGTTAAAGAGCTGCAGATAGGTTTTAAATTGTAAGTATGCAAAATGTAAATATATATATTTATTTATGACATTGAAGATACCAACAAGGCTGTAAAATCACGTAACGTCACTACATTTAATTGGCGTTCTAAAAACTGCGCAAAGTTTCAAGATCCTTGGAGGTCGATTATATGATTTCATTTTAGTGACTGAAAACACCGTAGCAGTTCATTATAAATAGCAAATTCCCACCCTGAGATACTCTTTTGGAACGTTGAGCCCCATCGGGTAGCTGTTCGGGGTCTCTGTACCGGTCCTTCATGATATTACATCTCCATGTTGACTGTGAAGACCTAACATAATGCCACGGCAAATTCCTGGTTTGTCCTGAGTTGAACTTATACTATTATTAAGAAAATACCTATCCTTTTTGTTTCTGTATTGTAAAACAATGTGTTCTTATTATAAAAACAATCAATAGTGCAATATGAAACAAAGCACCTTTTCCAACTGTTATACTGTTACACAACATACTCTGTGATCGTGTCGCGTATCTTGGAAACAGTAGCAGAAATAGTCAAAGGTTTGCTTTAGTTCAGAGTTGTTTTTAAATTATATAAAGGGATATTTGGCTGTTTACTTTCAAACCGTGGCATCTTATAAATAATTTCAAAATAGTACCTATATTAACGTTTCTCATTCAGTTGCCCTTAGCACTCTGAAATAACTAGGGAAGGGAATTGATGGCTACCAGGAATTAACAAATATTACATATTTTATTAGATATACACACAATGTTAAGCCTTACTTCATAAAAAGCAATGAAATGGGATGTATAATGGACTGTTACATTATCCTGAAATTACTTATAACTTCTTAATTTAAAGGTGCTCTGCAGATGCGAAAAATTGCTACACTCTTTTGTTGATACTTTAACCAAAATTACGAATGGGTATGGTTTGGATCCTGTGGGGCAAATCATTTCGGGACTGAAAGTATTTGAGAAGGTCCTCTCCAGAGATTGCTTGAATCACAGCAGTTGTAACGCGCAATATTGTATAGGGCAAGGGGAGTACTGGGTTACTGCAGGGGAGTTGTTCTGGAATGGAAAATGACGTCACCCCAAGGAATATATAACAGTGTGGGATCCAGCCACAGGGTGACGGGGTCGAAACCCACCTCGAGCTTCATGTTAGTGCAATGCGTATTTGATACTGACCATCAGGTTTAGCAGTGATTCGTTTATTTTTTAAGTGTTCGCAAGTGTACGATCTTATGGGCAAAACGTCTGCTCTTCACTTAATGGTAATAGTATTAATAGGAAATGTTTAATAGGTTAAGTTATCCATTTCGTCAGTCACTAATTCGAGGAAATTACAAAATCCCGCTACCTCATTGTCCATGTCATACAATCCATTTGAGTTTGTTAACAAATACCAGCTGATCCCTTCAACACTTAAATTGTAACATTGTGTTTAATCGATGCATATTTAAATAGTATCTGCTCTTGACTGCTTTTATGATTTTAATTATGATTTTACTTTATGTAACACTGTTAAGGACGTAGTCCACCATTGTTGCTTATATAATCTGCTACATTTAATTGTGGAGTAGTTTTAACAAATCCTATTCGAATTCAAGAGTTCAATAAATAAATTCGCTCGTATTTTGCTCCTCAGGGTCTATTGTTTAACTCATAACCTCTGTAGGTACATTGCATATCATAAACATGAGAGTGACATACTATTTTCAGTCAGAATTGTGGATTTTTGCGATATGCTTGTGATTCACATGTTCGTGCTCAAACCCAGCGGAGGGTCAGGGATTTGTTTTGGATGTAAAAATACTCAGAATGGCTTCATCCGGAAGTGAAGTAAAGTCACTGTTACTTGTCGTAGATTTACATAAGAGGGTCTTTAGCATGATAAAGAGACGTCTAAGCAAAATTAAGCTGTTTTCACGTCCACTGTAGACTGGGACGCTGTACTACAGCATTTAAAGAGAATATAAACTTTCATAACGAAATGTACAGGACACACGGTTATCTGAGAAGCCGTGTTACAACACAATTATGTTAATGCTAACAAAGCAGAAACATGACGGTTCCGAGTACGGTAATGGATACAACTTTGCTAATTTATACAAATTTAAACCAATCAAAGTACAAATTGGACATTAGTTTAACATAAATATATTACAAAATAAATGTTTATGGTATAGTATACCAAACTTTCCTAGGGAATTGTTAAAAAAGGAGAAGCGAGTCATACGTGACCTGCATACCACATTCCTCAAATACGACACAATTAACTAATATCAAAGCAAAAATTTTGTGTAAAATTACAACTTTTCTGGATAAATAAATAATGTAGCAGTTTTAATTCTTTGGACTCACGAGTTCACAAGTTTTCATAATCCTGAGGAAACCGGACGCAGTTTTCAGCGAAACGTCGAAAGTTAAACCAACTGGACCACGGCCTACAAACCCGGAAGATGTATACAATGTAGTTGAAGACGCCGGCCGCGAAAGCCTCAGGACTTAATTATATTGCAATTTGGCAACAATATTTCACAGATGGAGAATTCCCAAATAATGTCCATGTATTCATGAAACGTGAAAAAAGTTCTATTAAGTTATTGAGGCCACTGAAGAAAGTGAAAGTAACAGAAATTATGCGAAAAATAACACTTCCTTCGGAACTGCTGGTAAAGCACGATTTTGACAAGTGTGTTATTGCACTTATTTGTAATTTGTACGCTGTTGAAAGAAAAGACTAACTACCATTAATAAAATGCTGCTTAAAATTACAGAGGTCATATAATTTATTGGAAGTTGGAAAGTAAATTTGTGAAACACTGCATTCAAGTGAGGAAAGCATAGGAAAATTTCGTAGAAAAGCTATAGCACTCCAACAATCCGTGTTTCATTGGAAATGCATAGAAAATGGTATGAGGATGAAGCCTACACCCATAACATAGATTTTGAGCGATGAGGTTAGTGCATACATGTGTAAATATAAACCTTGATTAAGCAAATGAAACACAATGGCCACAAAACAGTCATTTAGTGCTGGTGTGTATTTGCATGTCAATCTTCAAGCAGCCACCTGCCAGTAGCAAAGATAACATTAGAAGTACACTCTCTTCAGTGGCTTAGGACAGATCTACCGTCTGTAACAGCAAATCAGAACTATATTGTTGTTAGAATCACGGTTGAACACTGAGACTTATGGATTGAATGTGTTTTGGAATTCAAATAGTGGGAAGCTTACTGCAAAATCTTATGTTCACTTCAATTATGGATCAAGTTTTTGTAAACCATTTCTACGAAGACTTGGATATTGTCTAATTGTATTAATTGGGTAAAACTATGCAGAAATCGTTTCACCACACAGCTCCTTAGAAGAAGATACAGGGCACAGAATCCGTAGATGGATTAAACGAAAGTCCATACTCCTTTCATGATATCGCGAGAATTAAAACATATACAAGGAGTTGAAAACAGAAACCAGTAATAAAAATATATCCAGAATAGCTAGCAGCAAAAATGACAAACAGACATCAACAAAAAGAAATTATCTTGCTATTTGCAATACCTTTCTTTTCTGTACATCTACAGTTTTTTACGTAAGGTTTCTTCTTTCTACTTATTAATGTTAAACAAGCAAAAGAAGTAATTGCTTCCGCTTATGAAGGATTCAAGGCAATTATTCTTACATGCAAATTTCGTCTAAATATCTAGTGTTTTAACCAACATGTTAGAGCCATATGAAAATAACCAAATTTGTTTCCTTATAAACGTCGTTTGATGACAAAGGATTTTCAGGCATATCTATATGTCACATCATTAGAACACGCTGCGCTTAAATGCCAAATATTGTATTTAATCGAGTTTTCGTTTGGAGACAACAGTTACACAATCAACTACTAAACCATTTTTATATTTTACGTTGGAATGGTCCAAACAAGGACCTTTGGTGAAATCTCGGGATCGAATGTTTGGTTGACATTCTTTATCAGCTATCAAGCGAGATTGTTAAGCGAATAAGGAAGTGTACCTTTATGGTTCGGTATTCGATTCGTGTGAACCGCCAAATCTGACCTTGGAGAAATGCCCCTTCTTATGTATAATTTAGATGTATAATATAGCTAAGGAGTAGTTATTTCGTACCCTTTAAGATTGTTGGAGGCTGCGTCGTGGGCAGTGGTTAAACCATTTTCTGTCGAGGGGTTCACATGTGAGTTTAGTGGGTGTCGTAGCGGCGCGTCATGTCAGTGCACTTTCTGCGTGCTCTCCTGCTTCCCCTATTCCAGCAACTCACGCTTTATTACATGTCCTTTCAACAATTTCATCAGCATTTATTTTCATTTTCCTCAATTTCACAGCAGCTTAAAAGTCTCACGTTCTGCTCAACTTCGTGTGCAGGTTAGGAAGATGGCATTCACCGTCTCGGGCGTTAACTACGCTCCACTCTCAACTACTGCACCCCATTATAGGCACTGTAGTCCTTTGACCTCCAAGGCCTATTGTGCTATTGAATTAAGTTTTAAATTTTTATTTTAGTTTAGCATAATCGGGTCAGCAATATACGGCAGTGAATCAGTGTACATTCAAGAGACATCAAGTGATGCTAATGATATGAACGAACCATACGAAAGGGCTATGTGGTGTCTCTGTAAATATAAGTAAAGGAATACGCCTCTGTCTGTGTTACCCATATAGGTTGCAGTGCACCTGTTGGAAATGGTTAGTTGAGAGAGTCTACATGAGTAAAAGCATATATTTGAGCGATGTAACCACTGATATAAACAGTGTGTGTCCTTTGATTGCCCCACTTCGTGGCTCAATTAAACACGAGGTGCCTTCACCAGGTTAAACATTCAGTAATTCTTTACGCTTGGCTTGCCAAACGCTAATGAGACATGAGACTACAGAAATGGAGGTAATTATAACCAAGGTGTGCAAATATTCTAAAGAAACTCTCGTAATTACAGGGGAGTCAAGAAAGGAATGTAGACATAGTGTAAGCATTCATTATAAGATGCGCTTGCTTCTATGTGGTATCCATTAACATAGCTTTGTTGACAGTTCATCTCTAATAGCGAAGTAACTAAGTAGCACATGAAATATCTACAGTAAAAAAGATGTTCAGCATGGAAAACAAATTGCCGACATGTTTCAGATGTTATTCAAACGGTAAGCGGAACGGAGTAGAGCACACAGAGAATAATTATATGACAATAAATAAATCAAATATTTACTCATTTCTGTATAAGAGAATGATGTGAACAGAACTAAATAGTTCAAATGTCATTGAAACAGACAACTCCCGCTAATACTACCAACTGTAATGCACTACGATAAGATCAACAGAGATGTCATCCTGATAATGTATGTGATATATGAAATACCAAAAGCTCCGGGTTCGATTCCCGCCAACGGCCCATTCGACCTTTAGTTTCGTGATGGATAGGCAAATTATGACACAATACCTTTCTACCGTTTCTCCATCGCCCCGTTTCCTTCCCATTATTCAGGGCTTCATGGCGTATAGTGGTGCGGGAAACTTTACTCCCCATGGAAGATAGAGGACTGCTAGGTAGACGGGTCGTTTATCGTTCTCTGTAGGACCTCCAGCAATGAGACGAAAACTGCTATGGACTTCCGAACGTTTCTGTAACCTGTGTGTCTACATGTGAAACACAGCCTTCTTTGGCTCCTTCAATACATCCGTTCCTCATGGGGTGAGCGACAATATAGGTAGCTTGCAGATTAACAGAACTATGATGACTATTTCCTTTTTTTAGATTTATTGTGCATATTACAAAATTTTGCAATTTACAACTTTAGGTTACATTTATTTGTCTTCACCTTCTTGCTACCTTGACTTACACGACACCCTGGTCTTCTGTTCTGCCAGGATGCTCATAACCTCCATGCCTCCTTGTTACTTAATTAGTCCCATTCTTCCCACAATCTATCTTTCTTAAATTCTTTACATTTCTGGCCCATTTTTCTTTTACTTTCTGCAAGAACTCACCAATACTTCTTACCTTCTTTTCCTCCCTGCCCGTTGACACTTTTATAGCTACTATCCTCTTCCTCCCACACCTTTTTCCTCCACATTGCAACCTCCTCACATTCCGTTACATGGTGCTCTATGCTCTCTTTTGTCCCACACAATTTACAAATTCCCTTTTCCCTACCTCTTATCGCTCTTAGAAATATTGTTCCTGTTCTCATCCAAGCTAACCCTTCTCTCTCTTGCCTATTGCAGTAATCTATATAATTATGCTTCTCGTCCCCAATTTCTTTTTATTTGCTTGTAAAATTGTAATGATTTCATATTTTGTAGACTTTCCCATATTTCCTGTCTCTATATTTTCTACTGTGCATTTTACTAATTTATTCACATTGCTTGTATACCTTTCCTCTAATCTCCATATATCTCCCATCCCTAGTTTTTCCATAATTCCTCCTTTATCTGCCCACCAACTATTTGAGTTCGCTAATGTTTTTTGCTGTCTCATGCATAATTTCATAACTTCCCCTTCTTATGTTATTCTTTACATTATTCCGTTTCTTCTTGTCTTTCCTAGCTCTATTAAAGCTATTTCCCTAGGTGCTGATCTTGGTAAGCCTAGTAGCTCTTTACAAAACCGTCTGTAGTTTTGGCCCACCGTTTTGTTTACCTCTGTGCCCCCCCCCCCCCCCCCAGATCTCCACTGCATTTTGGATTCAACTAGTGCTTCATACATTCTTTCTAACCACTTGGTTGTCATTTGTAGTTTATATTTGCATATTCTTATCCCATTCATTGCCGCCCTTCCTTTGGCTTCAAATTTTCTCCTGTGTGCTCCGCACTTTCCATTGTTATTCAACCTTACTTCTAAGTAATCAAATTTACTGATCACTTCTACCCTTTTGCCATTTAGTACCCACTTTTCATCTTTTTTTTTTTTAGTTTAACTCCCTTCTTGAAGACAATAACTTCCGACTTATGTATGTTTATTTTTATATTTGTCAAAAGCCAAATTAATATATTCCCATTGTTAGACGTGATAAACACTGGGGGCCGTATTTATAGTTATCACGTTGTCTAGACTATCTTCTGACTAACTTGGTCCAGACCAGAGGCGGTCTAAATTTTCGGTATTCATAGACGATAAAAAGCTTCGGACAAAGTAAAGCCGTAGACCAGCACGGAACAAATGTTGCACGAAGTAGAAAGGTTCTTCTGCACATGCGCGAGTCCCATAGAGTACTAAACAAACCACAGTGTACCTACAAATTTATAAATCTCTGTGGTAGTTTTACAGCTGTTTCTTAATCATTCTTACGCTTGCTGCTGCTGTTTGAGGTTCGGTAACGAGTTTGGTGAGCTGGGTGTCCTGTGAGTATGAATAATATGACGAAGCGTAGTAACAATTGGTCAGAGGAAGACCAATGTTTTGTCTAGTCTAAAAAGAATGAACATTATAGAAAATAAATACGTATTGACGAATACAAATGTGAGAATGGAGGAGGCATGGAGGGAAATTTATAATGAGTTTGCTGATAATGCGGCTTACTGATGCCTGACTAAACCTTGTTTCACATAAGCTTGCCCAGTATCTCTTAACGGTCACGTGACCTAATCCCCTCTCATTGGCTGTTATTGTAGTATAGATTATTGTGCGGTAAAAGTTAGTTCGTTATTTAACATGGTGATATATCTTTATATGTTGGAAGAGAATTGTCAAATTTATATTTTCGTAACTGTTTGAATTAAAATATAGTATGCAACAGAGTTGATTTATCAGAAATGCATGTTAAGTCTTAAACGAAGTAAATAGGAAGTTCCTTTGTTCTCAAGCACAAGGCACGATAGCACGTGATTTAGCGGTAGTGATGACATATTTGTTTAAATGAATTTTATCACTGACCTTGTTTTGAACCGGGTTAGTCATATATCGCCATTCGAAGGTGTGTTGTACCGAGTGCGAGAGCTAAATTATTTTCTTGGTCGTGTATTGCGCGTGTACTTATTATATGTATAATGGCGGAATCCACCGCCAGTTTTTCGCTGAAGCACCGCAAGGAAAAACATTTACAAAGCGGCGAAAAGAGAGTTGTGATGCATGTGTGTAATGTACTCACAGAGAAAAAACTGTCTATGTCAGTGAGAGAAGTCGAACTGCTGTGCTCTGAACTTAGAGGTGTGTTAGATGCATAGGAACATCACGACATGAAATTCAGACAACAGGAAAACTTACCACTCCAAGGGCGATATTGCTGTGTGGCGAAGACGTTATTTAAGGACAATCAGACTGTACCGGGATACAAGTTGCGACTTGTACTACCTTGACGAGACTTGGGTGAATGAAGGACACACGACAAGTATGACGTGACACGACTTTTAAGACTTAAAGACAAGTATGTGTGCTGGTTTAAAAATATCCCCCTGGAAAAGGCCGAAGGCTTTTCATTATAAACTTGTTTCAGTTTCATTGCTCATTCAACTTGCTCATTTTCATTAAAAACTTTTATTTTTGCAAGCCTTCATATTCTTATTTGTATGATTTTTATCTATCTTCCCGGCAATTATTATGACGTGTACTGCAGGTTTAAATGTGATGGGAAAGCACCGCCCCTGGCCTATAGTGGAAAGCATTATCCAATTAGGGTGAGGGGGAAAGTAGTTGCACGTGGAGTGATACATGTCAGCGGGGCAAGGTTATATGAAACAGAGATTAATATCGTTCAGGTCAGCAGTGTTGTCTTGATAACCTCCTCTTGCATAATACCAAAGTGGTGTTAGGATTTGAGTGTCAATTGAGATACTCAGACCTCGGTTATTGTCCCTGACGTACAGGTTAGGATGAATCATTTGTATCAGATTTCTGGTGTTCGCTTTACTAAACCTTTATTTGCTTTTGAAGTTTAGGTCGTCGTATTTTTCAATAATTTCTATTCTTGGCAGAGAAGTTTTCCTCCGTCGTCTTACTTCAGGAATTCTACGCACCATAGCTACATTCGTCACTTCATTGTTATCCATGTAACAAAGATAGTCCTCCTTTAATCTACTCCTCGGAGGCGGAGCAAAATTTGAGCCAGACCAACGTGTTTGGTCCAAGGACTTCACTAATCCCTGTTTATGAATAAGAAAATCTATGGTCTACCGTTAGTCCACCGGAAGTAGCAAGTTGGTCTGGACCAAGTCTGACTATGAATGATCCTATAGCAGTTTAAGGTGTTAAATGTGTTAACAAATTACGTTTGGGTACAAAATCTTTTGACTGAAGGTTTCGAGTAGCTTCTATATCATAAACAATACCTGCCTAAACTGGCCACCTACGTATCGAAATCCAGGACAAACGGAAAGTTAGTCTCAGAAGTGGGTGATGTACAATAATACTCTAAATCTAAGGTTAGCATAACACAGAAACGGACTAATACTTTGGAATCGTTTGCGTAAGATTGTCCATTACATGCGAAATACAGACATCGTTAATAGCGATCAAATTGTGTCCGACTGTACCTGCATCGAAGTTTTAACTTCCGTTTATATTGATGCAGGATACTAAAGAAATTTTACAAAGCTTTGTTATTAAGATGTAACAGTGCACATGGACCAACATGTGGGAGACAGAAAAACTGCAATTATTACATGAAAGTTGAAAATACAGGAAACACATATTTGAGCCTAATTTTTATTTTACAGGCTTTAAAGTAATGCACTGCTATATTCTACGTGGGCTGTTCAATAAATAATGATCACATTTTTTTTTGAAATGTACCTTTACTCATCCTTATAATTTTGATGGTCCTTCTCAAAATAGACACCCCTGAAAGTGATGCACTTGTCTCAGCGTTTCTGCCAGTCTTCAAATACATGCTGGAAACCATTTTTTGAGAGATCCTTCAAAATCCCTCCGCAGCCTTTACCACTGCTACTGATGATGGATAATGCCTCCCACTAAGGCGCTTCTTGAAGTTAGGGAATAGAGAAAAGCCACATGGGGCTAAATCCGGACTATAGGAAAGGTGAGGGATGCAGTTCACGGTGAGGTTTGCAAGTCATAAAGCAACAGCATGGGCAATATGCGGCCGCACATTATCGTGATGCAGCATCAAACCTGCTTCACGGAAATGTGGTCTTTTGTGCCTGATGTGGACTTGCAATGTTTTCAGGATATTCTTGTAGTATTCTCCAGTTACTGATGTCTGTGCAGGTACAACATGCTCATAAGCCATTCCATGAATATCAAAGAATGAGATCACCATAACCTTCCCAGCAGAAGCAACCACTTCTGCACTTTCAGGGTTGGTGATGAAGGAGATTTGCACACTGAGCTTTGCTGTTTGCTCTCAGAATCAAAATGATGTAGCCAAGTTTCATCAGCAGTGATTGCGTTTGAATGAAACTCCGGATCTTCCTCTTACT
Source organism: Mantis religiosa (assembly GCA_030765055.1). NCBI lineage: Eukaryota > Metazoa > Arthropoda > Insecta > Mantodea > Mantidae > Mantis > Mantis religiosa. The sequence continues at coordinate 139,328,108 of CM060949.1, forward strand.
TCAAGTTTAACTGCATGCAGACCTGCATGCGAATATCCTTTTGTTCAGGAATCAAAAGTCTTGGAACCCATCAGCACAAACACGTCTCATGTGTAATGTTTCTATCACCAACGAGTGGGTGGCAGAAAATGAAATGTTCACTACTTCAGAAAGTGATCTTAAGGTAATTCGTCGATCCTCTCTCACAATGGCAGCAGCAGTGTTGGTGTTTTCTTCCGTAAGAGCACAGCTGGAGCACCGGGTCCACCCTCCTCTGAAATTGATTGGCTCCCCTCTTTAAGCATTTTAAACAACCTTCGAGCTGTGCTTTAGGGAAAAACAGACTCTCCATAGGAATTCTATAGCATTGTATAGGCTTCAACTGAAGATTTGTTGAGATGAAGGCAGAATTTCAGAGCCGCATATTGATCTTCGCGTGATACCTCCATTGGAGCGGTAGGCGATAGTAAACATTTCTGAACTTGCCTGGTTCTCACAGGCGGGAACCAGGGTAGCAACAATGAAACTACTACGGCGTGTTTGTTTCACATTAAGCTAACAGAATGTAATAAGTTTGAATTTTAGTGCGAAAAATTATGACAGTAAAACAATTATGATTAATCTTTGTTGAGGAGCCCTCGTAATTTAATGCAGTCACTTTTCATGTTTTATTCAGGTAAAGCCCTATAACAAAGCTTATTAAAATAAAAAGCAGTTTCGATTCTATTCCACTTTATATAGAAGCTACAGTACTTCTATTCACATACTGTATTTTGCAATGTACGGTATTGATTTTAAAACCCAATGACAGACATTCATAAAGGCCTATCTCAACGCTGACATCATCCATGAACGAAGCGACGTCGAGTGGAAAAAATGTCGTGAAATATCATGGTTTGTGGGTTTTGCTCCAATAATTACACTCAGATGTTAGCTTTCAAAGTGTATCTGAACTTTTCTGTGCGACAAATTACGTAGGCAGAAATTATGTAAACTTTTAAAGTTATTAAAGGCTTAACCTTACGCAGCTCAGTAAGTATGCTTTAATTTCAGTCGCTCATCACATATCATATTTTTAACTTTTGCATTCATTGAAACTCCCTGATGATGAAAATTGACACAGTTTCAAAGATTTTAGAAAGTTACTGGAAAAATAACACATGATTTTGGCCTCCCTTTGTACATTATTCAGGGATCCGTTGAATTTTTGAGCTAGTCACAAATTCAATTAAAAAGAAAGCATAATGCAATTACAATGATTATTTTGCAAAAGCTACAACGGAAATACCCAAAGCATATTTTAACTTTAAATGCTAGTCTCAAAACTTCTATTATTTTAAAAATCTGATGAGAATGTTAACGTAATTGGGAAGCATTTTCTCTGAGGTTTAAATAATTATGTACCAGACAGAACTTCTATTATTCTTTACCTTAAAAGAATTGTAAGTTCTTTTCTCTGAAGTACTATAATACCACGGTAACATGTCGGTACAGCACTTCTACCTAATTAATTTTAAGGAACAGGATTCTAAACAATTTTGTCTGTATGACTGAAGGAGAGCGACAATACTGTGAGTCCGCGTTTATGGAACACAAAGCTCACCTTGTAAACGTGTTTGTAAAATGCAATGTATACAGTCTGTTATTACTTTATTATCTAGGGACTAATAATAATAATAATAATAATAATAATAATAATAATAATAATAATAATAATAATAATAATAATAATAATAATAATAATAATAATAATAATAATAATAATAATATTATTAATAATAATAATAATAATATTAATAATAATAATATTAATAATAATAATATTAATAATAATAATAATATTAATAATAATAATATTAATAATAATAATATTAATAATAATAATATTAATAATAATATTAATAATAATAATATTAATAATAATATTAATAATAATATTAATAATAATAATAATATTAATAATAATATTAATAATAATAGTAATATTAATAATAATAGTAATAATAATAATAATAGTAATAATAATAATAATAGTAATAATAATAATAGTAATAATAATAATAATAGTAATAATAATAATAATAGTAATAATAATAATAATAGTAATAATAATAATAATAGTAATAATAATAATAATAATAATAATAATAATAATAATAATAATAGTAATAATAATAATAATAGTAATATTAATAATAATAGTAATAATAATAATAATAATAATAATAATAATAATAATAGTAATAATAATAATAGTAATAATAATAATAGTAATAGTAATAATAATAATCATAATAGTAATAATAGTAATAGTAATAATAATAGTAATAATAATAGTAATAGTAATAATAATAGTAATAATAATTATTAATGTAGTAATAATAGTAATAGTAATAATAATAATAATTATTAATGTAATAATAATAGTAATAGTAATAATAACAATAATAATAATGATGATGATGATGACGATGACGAGAATAGTGGTAGTGGTAGAGGTAATAAATAGCAATAATCATCATTATCTTAGCAATAGTAATCATCATACTAATAATGTAGCAAATAGGGATGTAAAACAGTGGCATTATATGTTGTGAATAACACTGTGTATAGGTGTTTCACCTTAAGGCTTTACAATCCAATCTGCAACCGGGGATGTAGATGAAAGTATAGGGGATCAGATGTTTGAGTTAAATAGTAGAGGGAGTTTTTAGCTAGGTTATACATAGACAACACAAAGTTATACAAAATGATCATGGTGATTATCATCATCATCATATGATAATTATAATTATTATAATGATGAGGGCTGTTCAATAAAGAAAGATCGTAATTTTTATGGTCATAATTTTTCGCCCTAAAATTCAATTTTATTATATTCTGTTAGCTTAATTTAAAACAAACACGGCGTAGTAGTTTCATTGTTTGTAAACCTGGTTCCCGCCTGTGAGAACCAGGCAAGTGCAGACATGTTCAGTATCGCTTACCGCTGCAATGTAGGTAGCACACGAGGAACAATATTTGCTTTGAAATTCTGCTTTCGTCTCAAATCTTCAGTAGAGGCCCATACAATGTTACAGGAGGCCTATGCAGAGTCTGTTCTTCCCAACAGCACAGCTCGAAGGTTGTTCAAAATGTTTAAAGAGGGGAGACAATCAATTTCAAAGGAAGGTGGACCCGGTGCTCCAGTTAGTACTCTTACGGAAGAAACATTGTGAGAAAGGATGCAGTTAAACGTGCAGTTCAAGTTGATGTTAGAGGAACATCCGGAGTTTATTTCAAGTGTAATCACTGCTGATGAAACTTGGCTACATCATTTTCATCGTGAGAGCAAACAGCAAAGCTCAGAATGGAAATGTCCATCATCAAACCCCAAAAGAGCAAAAGTGGTTGCTTCTGCTGGAAAAGTTGTGGTCATCTCATTCTTTGATATTCATGGAATGGTTTATCAACATGTTGTACCTGCACACACATCAGTAACTATATAATACTATAGTGATGTCCTCAAAACATTGTAGGTCCATATCAGGCGTAAAAGACTACATTTCCGTGAAGCAGGCTGGATGCTACACCACGATAATGTGCGGCCGCATATTGCCAATATTGTAGCTGAATATCTTGCAGAAGTCAACGTGAAGTGTATCCCTCATCCTCCCTATAGTCCGAATATAGCTTCATGTGACTATTTTCTATTCCCAATCTTGCAGAAACGCCTTCGTGGGAGGCATTATCCAGTACCAGAAGCAGTGGTGAAGGCTGCGGAGGCGATTTTGAAGGTTCTCTCAAAAGATGGTTTCCAGCATGTCCTTGAAGTCCGAATATAGCTTCATGTGACTATTTTCTATTCCCAATCTTGCAGAAACGCCTTCGTGGGAGGCATTATCCAGTACCAGAAGCAGTGGTGAAGGCTGCGGAGGCGATTTTGAAAGTTCTCTCAAAAGATGGTTTCCAGCATGTCTTTGAAGTCCGAATATAGCTTCATGTGACTATTTTCTATTCCCAATCTTGCAGAAACGCCTTCGTGGGAGGCATTATCCAGTACCAGAAGCAGTGGTGAAGGCTGCGGAGGCGATTTTGAAGGTTCTCTCAAAAGATGGTTTCCAGCATGTCTTTGAAGTCCGAATATAGCTTCATGTGACTATTTTCTATTCCCAATCTTGCAGAAACGCCTTCGTGGGAGGCATTATCCAGTACCAGAAGCAGTGGTGAAGGCTGCGGAGGCGATTTTGAAAGTTCTCTCAAAAGATGGTTTCCAGCATGTCTTTGAAGTCCGAATATAGCTTCATGTGACTATTTTCTATTCCCAATCTTGCAGAAACGCCTTCGTGGGAGGCATTATCCAGTACCAGAAGCAGTGGTGAAGGCTGCGGAGGCGATTTTGAAGGTTCTCTCAAAAGATGGTTTCCAGCATGTCTTTGAAGTCCGAATATAGCTTCATGTGACTATTTTCTATTCCCAATCTTGCAGAAACGCCTTCGTGGGAGGCATTATCCAGTACCAGAAGCAGTGGTGAAGGCTGCGGAGGCGATTTTGAAAGTTCTCTCAAAAGATGGTTTCCAGCATGTCTTTGAAGTCCGAATATAGCTTCATGTGACTATTTTCTATTCCCAATCTTGCAGAAACGCCTTCGTGGGAGGCATTATCCAGTACCAGAAGCAGTGGTGAAGGCTGCGGAGGCGATTTTGAAGGTTCTCTCAAAAGATGGTTTCCAGCATGTCTTTGAAGTCCGAATATAGCTTCATGTGACTATTTTCTATTCCCAATCTTGCAGAAACGCCTTCGTGGGAGGCATTATCCAGTACCAGAAGCAGTGGTGAAGGCTGCGGAGGCGATTTTGAAAGTTCTCTCAAAAGATGGTTTCCAGCATGTCTTTGAAGTCCGAATATAGCTTCATGTGACTATTTTCTATTCCCAATCTTGCAGAAACGCCTTCGTGGGAGGCATTATCCAGTACCAGAAGCAGTGGTGAAGGCTGCGGAGGCGATTTTGAAGGTTCTCTCAAAAGATGGTTTCCAGCATGTCTTTGAAGTCCGAATATAGCTTCATGTGACTATTTTCTATTCCCAATCTTGCAGAAACGCCTTCGTGGGAGGCATTATCCAGTACCAGAAGCAGTGGTGAAGGCTGCGGAGGCGATTTTGAAAGTTCTCTCAAAAGATGGTTTCCAGCATGTCTTTGAAGTCCGAATATAGCTTCATGTGACTATTTTCTATTCCCAATCTTGCAGAAACGCCTTCGTGGGAGGCATTATCCAGTACCAGAAGCAGTGGTGAAGGCTGCGGAGGCGATTTTGAAAGTTCTCTCAAAAGATGGTTTCCAGCATGTCTTTGAAGTCCGAATATAGCTTCATGTGACTATTTTCTATTCCCAATCTTGCAGAAACGCCTTCGTGGGAGGCATTATCCAGTACCAGAAGCAGTGGTGAAGGCTGCGGAGGCGATTTTGAAAGTTCTCTCAAAAGATGGTTTCCAGCATGTCTTTGAAGACTGGCAGAAACGCTGGGTCAAGTGTATGGTATTCAGGGGAGACTATTTTGAGAAGGACCATCAAAATTATTAGGATGAGTAAAGGTACGTTGTCAGAAAAATTGTGATTAATCTTTATTGAACAGCACTCGTAAAATGGCCCTCAGTCATCTTAAAGCCATTAGGGCCCAGAAAGGTTGATCAAAGTGTACTTTCCTATCTTAACCATCCCTTAAGAAATTGAATAGTCACTCTTAAGCGCTCATCCAAACTAAGAAATTGCTCAGAATTCCTACTAAGAATGTGAACGTGGCTCAGTCTGAACTTCAGCCTTTCTGCAGTAAGTCGCAATAGTTGTGTTCGTTGATTTTGGTTCATTCTGTAAAACTACGGCATTCTGTCCCAATAATTAAAAAAATGACCTGAGTATCTGCAGACTCGTTTAAAAATGTTTAACTGTATGTCAACTATATATTGCAGAAACACACAATTTTTCAAAATTCTCTATCCTGGTGCGAACTTCAGCCAAGGATATCCAGACTTCCGAGACGACGCATTACCGTTGTGCTACCGCACAAGTACTCTCAATTCTGAGAATTCTCTCAATTCTCTCAATTTTCCCATTCTGTATTACTTTTTGTTCATTTATGTTTTTCTTGTGTTTTATTTGAGTATGTATATTATATGTTAACACCTATGTATGATGAACATTGTAATTGGGCTACAAGCCAGTTATGTTCATAAGAATGAACAAATAAATATAAAAATAAATAATAATAAATAATAATTAATGATAAATAATAATAAATAATAATAAATAATAAATAAATAATACATTTATCCTTATTCATGCATGTTCAAGGTGATTTTACTTACCCCATAGTTTGGTCACTATACTGTATCCCTTAATTCTGGGATTGTCTTAGTACACCTTAATTAAATGAGCGATGTTTAATGCTTTGCAGTACGTTGCGACAACATGAATTGCTCATGATCTGTAGTTCGAATATCGCCAGTGGAGCTTTTCAAATCTAATTCAGCTTTGCAATTTGAGTTTTACTCCTGGAAAATTTGAAGGAATACTTTTTATTTGAAATTCCAAGTAGTTTATAGGAACATCAGCTCACACGGGTACTCCTGTATGGAAGGGATATTTTGTTTCGGTTCTTATAGAAATAGATATAGAAGGAAGGTAGTTTAAGTATACACTAATCCTCCAAAAACTAAAACTTTTTGTAGTTTATTACAGAATCCCTATACTATGTAATTTTACTTGTATTATCCTACCGTTTCCGTCAGATTCACTTTAAAAGTCCCCTAGAAAAATCACCAAAGGAACTACGGAATCATACCCGGGCTTTAATCGATTCCGTCTCTAAAGCTGATAAGGAAGTTATGCTTTTCAGGAAAACTATCTTTGTAATAGAAGTTCAACACTTCTTGAGTATGTAACAGTGAGAGAAAGAGCAGTCGCTGAGAAGAGAGACTGTTTGCTCAACACGTAATGAGCAAAGAATGTCACAAAGCGGTTGTGCCCATCCTTGTCACAGCGAATAGGTGTCTCCTCTTCCTTTTGAAAGGTTTTGATGTAGTCTGGCTCAAAGACAAGCGAGTGTGGTATTCGGTTGAGCGAGACGAGAGAGTAAAATTCGAAAACTGTAGCTCATTGCTGATGTGTTGTACATATGTACAGCATTATCCAACTGGATGTTTAACAGGGCTTCTGCTTGTTCCCTGAGGAGGAAATAAAATGCTGTAATCCTATGCCACAGAGCTTGCTTCACCGCAACATAGCACCAGGGAACAGTACGGTAATCGACAACCCGTCGGTCCATTGATCTACTCAATCCACAGGTTCGTTCTGCGTTTTTAAAACTCGTTCACTGAGCTACCCAACTGGACTATTCAGTAAATCACGGTAAGAAAGGAGAGTTGCATTTGTATTTTGCAGTATACATATCTATTAAAAGTGCTTTTAAAATAAGACCTGAAGCTTTCCTGGCGACGAATATGTTCACCTTCTTCTCGGTCAACAAGCAAGGTGGAAAGACTATTAGATATCGACGTTTCGGGAGTGTGTATCTCTCCCATGATCATGTTATTTATAAAATGTTATAACCACAAATGAAACACTGGATATAATACCAATATAAGCAGAAAGAAAACACTATCAAAATTCGCATTACTGAACAAAAGACTGTTTTCAGTAAATTAAATGCCAGGTCCGGAGATGGCGTGAGTATAGAAAATTGTGTCAAAGAAACGTTGCTACTTAACTTGATTATCAATCTGTATTGATCTTTGCTTTTTAAATCGACGGATTTCCATTTTTAAGGTCGGTTTCCAAGAGGAGCTGAACTTAAATCCAGCATCACGAATAAGCGTGCTCCTTAAGCATACGTAGATTACTGCAATAGGTAAGAGAGAGAAGGGCTAGCTTGGATGAGATCAGGAACAATGTTCCTAAGAGGGTTAAGAGGTAGGGAAAAGGGAATTTGTGAATTGTGTGGGGAAAAAGAAAGAATAGAAAACTATGTAACAGAATGTGAGGAGGTTGCAATATAGAGAAAAAGTTTTGGGAGGAAAAAGGGAGAAAGTAGAGAAGAGGATAGTAGCTATTAAAGTATTAACAGGAAAGGGGAAAAGTAGGTAAGAAGTATTAATTAGTTCTTACAAAAAGTAAAACAAAAATAGGAAAGACGTGTAAAGAATATAAGAAAGGAAGATGGGGGAAGAAAGGGGCTAATTAAGTAACAGGCATGGAGGTTAAGAGCTGCCTGGCAGAGTAGAAGACCTGTGTGTCATGTATGCCAAGGTAGCAACAAGGTAAAGACAAATAAATGTAGCCTAAAATTGTAAATTGAAAATTCTGGAATATGCACAGTAAATAATTCATTCATTCATTTAGAAAAAATACTAAACTTGATGTGGGATTAACTTGTAAGGACTTAGTTATACACAACATGCATCATAAGTATTAATATCTAATCAGAAGGCTGAAGAAACAGTTCTGACAATATTTTGAAAATAAGAAAACAAAATGTATACTCGCAAACTTTCAGACACGTTCCATCATATGAGCAAACATACGGAACATTTTGAAAAGGACCAAATCCACAAAAAGTGTATAAAATGAAGTGTTATTAGTGATTCCACTTAAAGTTATATAAACTTATATAAAGTTCAATTTGGAAGAAAAGCACAGCACAGCGCAGCATAGCTATTTGCAAAATTCAATATTTAAGCATATTTATTTTCATCCAATCTCAAACATGTGTGGTAGGTTAATCAGTTTTGAAAAAATAAAAATGGAATGTATTTCCGTTTCGCTTGGGGTTGAGTTTTCTAAAAACCTTTATACCGCAATTTCGAAGCACTTAAATTAAACATAAAGTTTTATGTTTACTTCCTCCCTCCTCTTTCTCACTCAATCTAGCTCTCTCTCTCCCTCTCCCTCCCTCTGTTTTCATATACACACAAAGACCTTTTGTAATAATAGTTTTTGTAAGCTTCAGGAAATCTCGATGGGTTTAATTACTGGAAGAGAGTAATTATTTATCTACCTAAATGTGCAAATGACAGAAAATAAAGATAAAAATAAACTGCAAATAATGGATATTTCTCCATGGAATATTATTGAACCTCCTAGCTTTCTATAGCTCGTAAAAAGCGTTTTGATATTAAAGGAAACAATTGAAAGATTTTAATGAAAGCATGAAGAAACATTTCTATAAAAAAGAAAAGTCTAACAATTATCCAATAAGCATAATTAAGTTCAGCACATTTTAAAATTAAGTGTGTTTTTTTTAAGATTTTCCTATCATAAATAGTCCTTTAGAGGGAACATATTTTTCTATAGACGTAAGAAGTTTCACTGAATTCTCTGTAAATAAATTGAAGTTTAATTTATTCACACTTAGTACAGAAAAGAGAAGGAAATGGAGAGCTGACTACGATAAAAGGAACCAATTAAAATATATAGTTAATAACCAAAGCATTTCCATAGTAATAATTATTTCTAAAAAATTGAAATTATAATTTTAAATTCTCTAATATTTTAAGGACAATTTGGAAAGATACGTGACTGCAATTGTTTCTTAACTTTTGAATTGAAACTGCTTCTGGTGAATATTAATTCTAATAGAAAAGTGAGGTACTATGAAAATAATGAAAATTGCAACCTGTAATGAGTTACTAGTCTCATTATTTTATGTTGAAACATCCTTTATTATTAGCGATCATTTTCTGAACTATGTCACCAGAAAGGCTAATCAAGAAAGGAATGCGGGTGCCAAATGTCATACAAACCCATAGTGAATAATAAATATGTAATATTAATAAACCCCTCAGAGATATAATTGATATGCAACCCTCTGGTTTGGGTTTGAAAGCAAAAATTACTGGTTACAATAAGCGGTATAGCCAATAGCATCTTTTTTATGGAAGTTTTGCTAATTAAATTCATTCATTTATTGATTCAGGAGGTTTTGCGCCTCTTTTGCGCCCTTGGCCTGTTTCAAATTGCTCATGTGGGATAATTCATTTGTTTAACGATTTTATTTGGTGATAATCTACATTGAATAATCACCATTTTAACGTTCAGCTGGCTAGAGAAATCCGCCGTATAGACGCTGAATTAGGTTAGTGATAGCACAGAGCGTTCGGGGACTCCTCTTAAAGGCCTAATTGTAGTGTTCTGCCCGCTACTGTGATAATGGACCGGGTTATTAACTAAATATAAAAGTATGCACCAAACTTTTACGAAACACATGCACCTTTTACTTTATATAAACAAAAGCAGTACGAAATGAAAGATATTCCACTCCTTGCCAAAGTCTTCAAATATATTTCACTTATCATATTTGATTTAATCATGTTTATCGTTTGTTATCAATACTGAAATTTTTTATGTACCATGATGGTACACTTCTCGTAAATTAGACAAAAAGTTTATTTCTTTATTATTTCTATTTGTGAATTCGTGAATGTGCATTGATTTGACACAAAAGAGTTGAATTCTGTGTGACTGAATTTCACGGAAACCTTTTTATTCCTCCAAAGAGAAGACGACCTGACTTAGGCCGTAGAGGTCAGTCAAATGTGCCACGATCTACGTCACGTGCTGACCGCACTGATGAGCAGCAAGATGCAGCTAATGCTAATAGTCGTATTGGTATATCAGAATTGCATTCTAGAGTGTATTTCTTCCGGGGGAGTTGTAAAAATCATATAAACCAGGATGACGTATTCAACTATCCCACAGAGGTTTTAAATTCATTAGAATTTCCTGAACTCCCACCTCGCAATTTAGAATTAATATTGGGATCAGTTGTGAGCATTCTACGTAACATTAACCAACCAGGACTGTGCAATGAAACGAGACTAACAACGAAAAAGCTAATGAATAACGTAATCGAGCCGACAACCCACAAGGGAAATTACAAAGGAGAAATGATATTGATCCCACTTATTCCAATGATTCAATGGATTTACGTTCTCAGTTTAAGCGTCTACAATTTCCTTTGCGTTTGGCCCTTGCGATGACCATAAATACATCGCAAGGCGGTCGTTGGAAGTTTCCGAAATCAAGCTGGAGTTTCCGTGTTTCTCTCATACGTCGCCTACTCGCGATTCGGAAAACCACATCTTTATGTATTTACATACCACAAAGGAAGACAGAAATATTGTTTAACAGAAAGGTTTAAATTGTTTAACTTAATTGTAACTGTGTTGGATTTAAACTTTACCCCAATTGCAGAATAAATAAATAACTATTCGATAATTCATTTTATTTATATAGATAAGTTCAGACAATTTTACTGGCGGTGTGAATTTCGCTGGGGCATCTAGTTTAAATTAAATCATATAAGGCTGGTGGTTTCTGGCACAGTTTTTCCCGATCAAGAAGGCCGTGCACATAAAATACATCATTTTGTCGACATTGTTTAAAGTCCTACGTACACTTAACTTATATCCTGATTAATCACTTTCCATTATTATCCGCCCATACTTTTGAGATTCATATCAATTAAAGCCTACAAAGGAAATATAATTAGCTTTTAAATCTGTACAGAACCTAAATAAATATTTATACAAATCGCTCTGACACTTGCAATATTTTCTGTATGAAGTACTTCTGAAGGATAACATGTCGTTTCCGTGTGTTCAAATATTTAAAAAGCTGATATTGTGTTGGTGAGGGATTGACACAAGCTTTCCCGGCGATTAACGCGGGTTAGACATTACAAAAACTACAGTTGAGATTCTAAATTTAAACTCCCAACCAACATTATAAATTGAAGGCGATAAGGCGATATTTCCAAAACTCAGAATAATGTGGGAGAGCGCCATCTTTAATATGAATTCATATAGTCACTGATTCTGTCATTAGGTGCGCATGGTGGCAGAGAGTCAGACCAGCGCCGATAGATAGCGATGAGAGAGAATCGGCACGCTACCATCAGGAATGACTGAAAAACTTGTGGATTTTCTAGTTTGAAACATCAAATTCTTGATTTTCAAGCAAACATTAAATTGGCTTTGGTTTCTTTTGTAACCAAAACAAAATAAGAACTCTTATACCACAAAAAAGAACATTGCTCTATGCCGGTTTGAAGTTCTAGGTTATCATAATGGTTACTAGATCGCAGGATGCGATGGCAACTTTATTATGAATTGGAAATGCTGTAACTGTTGGTTCACTTCTATCGAAATTTTGCAGCTCTTCGAAGATCACGAACATAAGTTACTTACCATTTGTCTGCTGTTAACGATTATGCAAATCAACTCTTGCTACTCTATTCCAATACGTTCGACGATTTAGTAATTGGTGATGCTTTTGACTTCGTTGTAGTATAATCAAACACGTCATTCGCGTGTCTTTGCACTTTCGTGTGCAAGTCCAAGTCCAAGTCGTGTACTGACAGGCTGTTAACAGCCAGAAGGTTTTTGCTGCGTACCCACCCAGGTTTTGGGTCTGACCGAAGGTTGTTAATTTTGATGTTTGTAGAATGATGTGATATTTTTGTTGAAGAAAGTTTTGTTGAGGTAGCTTTTTGCTCCTCTTTAATTTTGTACAGGATGCCAAACCGCTTTTTTGTTTACACCCTGGTGTTTTTTTTTTTTTTTCTAAAATGGGGTAAATTTAGTAGCCAAACAGCTCTTTTGGAGATTTGTAATTTAGCTTATGCTGCTGTAAGGATTAACTCCTTTGTTACCTCGGATGCCCGCGAAAGACGTACGCGGAATGGACGCAGTCTTCGTGTGCAATAGGTCACTCATTTATATATATAATGACCACTGTTGCCAACCAAATTACCTTGAATCTCGCTACAGGTTGAGCAGAATTCCGCTACATTCCGCAACGGTGATTATGATGTTTAAGGTCACTCAATGTTTGAGGTTTCAGTTTATTTCCTTTTTTATATTTAATGTCAGCCATCATGGAAAACAATCTTTCCTCATAAGCGTTCCCGTGGGGACAGCACAAGTTATAATAGTTTAGCGAATTTTGAAATAGTCGAAAGTATATATTTCCCTTCGAAACACGTTTCTCCTGCTCTACACCAGAACACAAAGGGGTTGTTTGATTCAGTTAACATTTCTATAATATATAATTGGTGACATAAACTATGTACAAAGACGTACTATTCACTTCACAAGTAGAAAGTATCATATTATAAATTGCAATAAAGCCTGAGGCCCTAAGGGTGTCGTAGTTTGCATAAACATGTTGATAACTTGACACCCATCGAGTAATGTTTATGGCAAAGCGAGAAGGCACATCGGAAAAAATGTGTAAGGCAGAGATATTTGCCTCAGCTTATTACACTCACAGGACGAGTCCAGCGTATGTATACCCTGTTCAGATATAATCATGTCTTCTGGACAGTAATGCGTCATACTTTGACAGGTGCGAGAAAACATATCATATAGACATACGCAGCTTCCAATCATTCTATTTATGTTTCGTGACTAACTGTACATCAATGTACTAATAATCCACTCTTCTAATTGACCAGATAAGACCCGATAAGGGACTATCGCAGCGCTTGAAGGTCAATACGCCTCAACGCTCTGTCGAGTAATACTGTCAGACCTGGTGCTTGACGTAAATAAATAGATAATAACCTGACATACCATCCCCATTAGAGATTCCTTAACACGGTTTCCTTATGAATAGTTCCCTAATATTATGGCATTGGCTTTTAGGATAAGTTTGATTCAAAAAATTGACAGATGTCGCTACATTTTCCCACTTTTTCGTATTTTTCCGCTACGGCTGACATCACTGGTTGTGGCACTCTGGAATGTGACAATACTGTCGAGGCAGTGTTACAGGATACTTCTTACGTTTCTAATTCCGGAATTCAGAAAGATGAAGACTGGCATACCTCCTAGTAAGAGAACCTTTGCTACTTGAGGACATCAGACATCAGTACTTGCTGCAATACATCGAAGCATTTAGAAAGCAATTAAAGAATACGAGGAAAAGAGTACTTAGGATTTAGAGTATTTTCTGAAATTATCAAAAGAGTTAATTGACATTTCCCCGATTCTTGGTTTTGTAACTATGCTGTTCAGGGACACACTTTCCCAGAGAAATAAAGGTTCTTTCTGTATTCCGGAATTCTAAATCGTGTATTTCTAATTAATACATAGAGTGATTTTTCAACTTACTTTAAGTACGTATCAGATAAAGTACACAACGTTTGTTTTACACTCTTACTGTTACATCGAATGCCTGCTTCTCCATTTATTTAATTGTTAATTGAAATAAATATTACAGAAATTTATAGCTAACAATTTCAGAGATAATACTCTTTACTGATATGGTATATGGAATATTTATACTTTATAAAATAAGGTCGTCGTTTGCTTTTATCTCCTGGACATGCAAGAGATCACAGTTGTAAAGCCATAATATAGTGACCAATTCTGAAGAAAATTGACACTTAGTTTATTAACTATGTTCCTCTATTTCCATTGTATCGTTAAGGAGGTATGAAATAAGACATCCTATGGAAAAGTTTATGTCAATCGGCATAAATTAGATGGAAGAAAAAACTTATGGAAATTTAGTTACAGAATAACTAGTACAGAATGTGCAGTGCATGTAGCGTAATAACTGCTTCAAAAGAGTCGTCAGGCCACGGTCCGAGTTTTACATTCTTTACGTGGCCATGATAAAGAACAATGAATAACCAACTTACAATTAAATGAATTGGGGGAAAATGTATTATCATTCCTTTAATATTTAAAACAATAACAAAGAATAAATTGCAAATGCACCACAGAACATGTCTTTGTCTACGTGACCTGCTATAAGAATATTTGGGTTTATATCTGATTCTTCCAGTTAATTATTAAGTCTAAATTCGTCAAGAATGGAGACGATTTACTCCAAAAAGAATATATTCAAGATGTTCGTCTCAAGTCACTGAAAATTCTGACGACGTATGCCAAGTTCAGAATTTAACTGCGCTGTTTTATACGTTTTGATACTTAGAACGCAAATGGAGCCTGTTTTAAACATCTTGTTATTAGATGGATAGAGTCAACATGAAAATTTCAATGCCATGGCCGGGATTTGAACCACGGATCTCCTGGTTTCCGTCCAGTCGCTCTTAACCTTTGAGCTACCATGGCCAACGTGCCTTTCTGGAGAGATGATTAATTTCCATCAATTAACTAAAATTTTGTTATTAATCTCGTAATAGTTCTTGTGACTTTAGGTAAGAGGCAGGTAAAGAATTAAATTGTCGTTTAATCACTCAGTTTATGTTGAGTGGAACAAATCATTCACCAAATATTCCTACTAATGTGCTAGAATTTCCCAATTCTTACTTTTCTATATGTGAGCGAGAGTGCCACCTTAAACGAATATACACATGATTCGTTTGTAAGGCCGGGCACATGTAAAACTTAAAAAACCGTTTATTTACCTAAGCGGAATCTTAAGGGAAATAAAAGGACACCTTAGAGGAAGCCGTTGTGTATTAGTCGCACTCTTTAATTTGACATCCCAGAAGGCGATACTGTCGATGTTTTGCACTCCTTCACGGAGTTATACTTTAACATTAAATCACAGGAGGCCTTGTGGTTTAGTTTGTGCAACTGTTTTCCCGGATCAGGAGATAGCCTACTCTCTCCAATATGCAATAGAGCCCATTGTGGACATTAGGTAATGTGTTATAGGCGATAAATTAGCCTTCTTATTAATTATTTTACATGATTGTTAGCCGAAAAGTAAATCATATCATATTAAATGAAATTATGTAATATATATTTCATTTCCGTAGGCGATGAAGCCTAAAACGTTCCTATTGTGCTGACGGGAGAAAGATCTGAGCTTTTCCGGGGAATAACGTGAACTAGACGTTACAAATTCTTAACTTTAGATTCAAAATTTAGTCACACCATTCAGAAGATTTGAGTTGAAGACGATAAACCAAAGAATGTTCGGCAGGTATAAACATAGTAGATAGCAAAAACAGTGTCGGTTTGTGAGCAGTATTAGACAGTTCTCTTTACAGGACATCGAAGTTTGTTTGGACGCTGTTTAAAGAAATAGTAAATGGAAAAAGGAAAATGGAAGCTTAGGGTAGCCGAAGTTTTGCGATTGTTGTTCCACATCGGCATTTAAAAATAAAGTAATTTAAGAATATTTTTCTAAGAAACGAAAATGTTCCTTATTAATTCCAGGTAAATTACTAGCAGCAGAGTTCGTTACCTCATAAGGCATATTTCTTGGGACTAATGCCTCAAGAAGTATGGAAAAGCAATATTTGAAACTTGCTGTTTTCACGCGCACGGAGTGTGGAAAAAGGTATCAATTGGGGACTCTTGTACTTAATCGACTGGCCCTCCAATAAGGTAACAGTTCTTGCAGCATTTTCCAGGATTACAAAGGAAGTATCCATGAGATCGGCGATATTTCCTACCACCATTCCTAAGGTTCATCATAACCATGTTTATAAACTTGGATCAAAACAGACCAAGATTCCAGTCTCCAGAATAAAGTATGCGAGAGAGCCATCTTTAATATCAATATTGTCACGCGAGCATCGGAACACCCTATAGAGTGGGCGACAGGAGACGGGTCGGCGTTCGCCCCGCCCCCTCGTTTGTCTTATAGCGTTAAGAAGGAATGGTTAGGAGAGGGATGTCGGGCCCCTGAGCCGTCTCTTTACCCTTCTCCTAGGTTCTGGAAACTCGGGACATTCAATCTAATCGAGAACCTTCTAGATCGGCAAGCGGACCCTATATAAGCAACACGTCGTGCAAGGGGGAGTCAGTCAGTCAGTTCTTGGTGTAAGAATGCAGTGCTAGTGTGTGACGAGAAGACTGTGTGAGAGCATCGGAAGATTGTACGTAATTACGAGTGCAAGTGAAATTGTAACGGACGAACTGGTGAATCGCAATTGGCTGCATTACGTAATTCTGTGTAATTGGCAAGGGTTTAACTGTAAGTCGGTGGAAATAAAGAACATTTTTGAGTGGTATAATTGGACTTTTCATTTCACGAACCCACAAAGTCACACTGGTGTCAGGAAGCGGGAAGATAACATCACCGAACATTACAACCATGGACGCGGCATTGGAAAAATTTTTGGAGAAGATGATGGAAATGAAGGCCGAACTAATCTCGGAAATGAAGACGGCAAATGAAAACCTCGCTGCAAAAATAGAAGCGGCAAACAACAACCTCACCGCCAAGTTGAAACAAATGAAGACGGCCAACGACAACATCACCGAGAAGAGGGAAGAAATGAAGGCCGAATCAACAGCGAAGACGGAAACTGCTAACAACAACTTGGCCACGACAATGACCGCAAAGATGGCCGAACTGACAACGGAGATGAGGGAGGCGAACGAGGTCCTCGCCGCCAAGTTTGAGGAACGGTTGGCCGGCGTGAGGGATAACGTCACGAATCTGGGCAAGCGGATGGGTCAAGTAGACGACCGCCTTAATGATTTAGAGGAAAAGGCCGACAACATCGCAAAACCCCTCACCCGCCTGACGGAGGAACACCGGCCTTATGTGTGGACAGAGGACGCCGAAAACGCTTTCCAGCACCTAAAGGAGACCCTGTGCAGTGCTCCAATTTTGGGTTTCCCACAACCGGGTGGCGCCTTCATTGTGGACACCGACGCTAGCGACCATTGCATTGGAGGTGTCCTATCGCAGATCCAGGACGTCCATGAGCGGGTGATAGCCTACTACAGCAAGACGCTATCCAAGGCAGAGAAGAACTACTGCGTCACCCGACGAGAATTATTGGCGGTAGTAAAAACCTTGGAGCACTTCCACAAGTACCTGTACGGTCAGCCATTCCACCTGAGAACTGACCATTCCGCCCTAACTTGGCTATTGAGCTTTAAGAACCTGGAAGGCCAGACAGCACGTTGGGTCCAGAGGCTGCAGGAGTACGACTTCACCTCGGAACATCGTAGAGGGAAGAGCCACGGTAACGCAGACGCCATGTCCCGAAGACCCTGTCCAGTAGAGTGCGGTCAGTGCACAAGAGTGGAAGAGAAGGAGCGTACCGCAGCAGTCCGAGTAGTTGTGGCAGTGCCTGCGGACGGCTGGGATAGCGCAGGCCTGAGGAGGGAGCAGCTGGCGGACGCAGACTTGGGGCCACTCTTGAGGGAAGTGGAGGCAGGGACGAGACCAACCCGGGAGGACATCGCACCGAGGAGCGCCACCTACAGGTCGTACTGGGCCCAATGGGACTCGTTGAAGACCAGAGAGGGCGTGCTGTTCCGGGTATGGGAGTCACCCGATGGGAAGGCGCAGAGAGAACAGTTGGTACTTCCCCGGAGTAAGGTCCCGGAAGTCTTGGAGGAAGTGCACGCCGGTACTTCAGGAGGACACCTGGGAGCGAACCGAATGATTCACAAACTTCGGCAGCGCTACTTCTGTCTGAGACTCCGAGCAGATGCTGGTGGTACACCTGGACCGCCTGGCACGCTACGATGGTGCTGTTCGGGACGACCAGCTTTGAGGAGGGAGCAGTGTCACGCGAGCATCGGAACACCCTATAGAGCGGGCGACAGGAGACTGGTCGGCGTTCGCCCCGCCCCCTCGTTTGTCTTATAGCGTTAAGAAGGAATGGTTAGGAGAGGGATGTCGGGCCCCTGAGCCGTCTCTTTACCCTTCTCCTAGGTTCTGGAAACTCGGGACATTCAATCTAATCGAGAACCTTCTAGATCGGCAAGCGGACCCTATATAAGCAACACGTCGTGCAAGGGGGAGTCAGTCAGTCAGTTCTTGGTGTAAGAATGCAGTGCTAGTGTGTGACGAGAAGACTGTGTGAGAGCATCGGAAGATTGTACGTAATTACGAGTGCAAGTGAAATTGTAACGGACGAACTGGTGAATCGCAATTGGCTGCATTACGTAATTCTGTGTAATTGGCAAGGGTTTAACTGTAAGTCGGTGGAAATAAAGAACGTTTTTGAGTGGTATAATTGGACTTTTCATTTCACGAACCCACAAAGTCACAATATATACAGTCATTCTGCCATTAGGTGCGCATGGGTTAGATGGTTAGACAAACGCCGATAGATAGCGCCAAGAGAGAATCAGCACGCTAGGAATAGGAAAAGGAATGACCAATAAACATGATTGGGTATATCAGTTTCTATGTTACAACTTACAGAGGCCTGACCTTTCGCCAGCACATCAGGTACCTAGCGGCAGGGGTACAGGGAGCAATTGCTTCCCTGTACCCAATGCTGGGGTCGAGCTCGATGCCGCTTGGCTTGAGGTTATACCTCCTCCGAGCGCTGGTAATTCCTGAGATGCTATATGCCTGCGAGATCTGGGGCATGGCCACAGATAGCTTGTTGGCATGGCTCCAACGTGCACAGAATAGAGGACTACGGTCTACATATTCTGTGGGTCGCTACTTTCCTACCAGGTTGCTTCACGAAGCCTCGGGATTTCAATATGTGGAGTATGAAATTAGGCGCCGGGCATCAAAATTATACGCCAATTTATCAACTCATAGAAGCGCTCTTGTCAGATCATTGGGAGATTATGACCCCACTAGATGCCGTTCTAGACTACATCGTGAACCCCACGTGGTTTGCGGGCACCCAAGATAACCCAGGAGCTAATCCTATCAGCAGCTAAAGCTGAGTTCCACATAATTCTCCTAAGCTGTTTGGCATCAAAATTTTTCCCAATTTAAACAAAATAAAAACACCAGGGTGCAAGACATTGCATCCTGTCCTTTCAACCCGAAGGTACAAAGTTGTAACCTCACAAGAATCTTCAATCTCAAAACCCACACCACTTCCTGCAAATTCCCAAAATATACCTTACCTGCGGTAGAACCATTAACGTGTGGGCAAGAAGCAAAAACCCTCTGGCTATATACAGCCAGCCAGCACCTCAGACGGTCGGTTATATTTAAGTTTGTAGTTGTAACAGTATTTTTGTGTTCGGAAGAATTATAAAGAATTATAAATATGTAAAAAAATGTATGTAGTTGTGTGATTGGCCGAAGTAGTAGTGGTGTGATGTGGTATGACGTGGTTTGATGACATGCCAGTGGATCGGCCAATCACAAAATAAAGCAGAAATTACTATAGTGACAAGAAAATCAATAATCTTGAGAAAAGTGTGAGAATCTTGAGTCTTGCTTCAGAGCGATGAAAGATGTTGTGGTGATTATAATTGTAAAGGAAAGTTAATAACATTCAAAAAGTGTTATTCGATATTTGTAATAGAAACAAGTGAATCGTAGTTCATATTATATAATTAAATAATATATTACAAAATTGGACTCATATAAATTTTATTTCTGTCACCAAAAATCCGCATCCACACCTGAGAAAAGATCTCATGACTCTTATTTGATCAAAACTCGACTTGGATCTTACAAAAAGTTGGCGTGCTTCCTATCGGCTGCGAGTGGAGAACAAATATATTCCCGTTACATAGTTTAAGATATAAATTTCTTGATTATCAAGTAAACATTAAATTGACTTTGCTCTCCTATTAAAGCAAGGGAAATTCAGAATTTTTGCAGTGCCTAAAAGAAAATGTCCCTCTGCCGATCGGGAACGTTAGGCTAGCATAATGGCTACTAGACAGCGGGGGCAACGAAAATTTATTGCTAAGTGACTATTGCATCCGCTATCTCTGACATTTTTGTAGCATTTAAAATATTAATTAGTTTATTACTAATCAACTACTTCTAGTGTGCTCGCTTAGAGTCTTAGAGTCTTATTACTATTTGGGCAATGTATTAAATGGTATTTTTCACACTTATATTGCACAATTTATGGTATGAACCATATATTGCGAAGCGTGCTATCCATGGTATTTTCTTTTGGCTTCTTGTTGTTTTATATGAACACATGGAAATCAAATGAAAATTACAAAATAGCTGGAATTTAGGAGAGCTATTTTTGCAGTAATTTAAACTGGAAATTACTTACCTTAGACGGACTTATATACGACGAAGTTAGAATCTTCGCCAATTACAAAGTAATTGAACTTTTAAACACTCCTCATAACGGAGAGGAACTGGGTAAGGTTAATCAGTCTCCCCTGAACCGGATTTAGACACTGTAATTGGTTTGCTTTGGGAGTGGGGTTAATTTAGTCCACATTGTGACTATGGGTTCGTAGAATTAAACGTCCCATTTGCAGAAATTCAAAATGCTCTTTATTTCCGTAGAAACACACTTTGGTCAACCCTTACAGTAGCAGAATTGCGTGACATACTCAATTACAATCTGCAAGGTCGTCGCCCAAAACAAAAGAGTTCACTTTCAAAACAAAGCTGTACGTGCGCGATTCTCAAGTTCCATTTCGACTCTCTCATTACAACTCATTCGTGACTTCTTTTATAGATCCGCTCACTGTTCGAGAAATTACCGGAATTCTCTGAAAAAAAGGACGGCACTAGACCTCACCAGTTATTTACCTGTATCTGTTTCCGCAAGCTTTTGATCTCCGCGTTGCACTATCTTCTCTTTGTGTGTGCCGGCTGCGCGTCGGAACAATGATACGGTAGACCACGTCGTTCATCCTCTTCACCACACGGTACGGTCCTTGATATGGTTGTTGAAGTTTCGGGCAGCGTCCCTTGTTCCAGGTAGGCGGTACAACCAGAGCAGGTCACCTGCTGGAATCGTTGGCTGTTGGCTTGCTCGTCGTATCGGATCTTCGTGTGGTCGCTCGTCTTCTGTATGTTCTGACAAGCCATCTCATGCATGTCGTGGAGATGGTCCACCAGGTTTTCCACATACTCGGTTGCTAGCTGTTTTGCGTCCGGGGGCTCCCAAAAGCCAGGTCTCAAGGGAGGCGTAACTCTCAGCTGAACATTAAGCTGGCTGGTTTCATCCCAGTGTGCCGTGTGTTGACGAACGGTGGGCCAGCAGGAACAGTGGCACCTCGGCGTCCCAGTCTCGCTGATGGCTGGCCACGACCTTCCTAAGTTGTTCTTCTAAAGTCTTGATGTACCGCTCCACCATGCCGTCCGACTAATTAATTGGAATTGGCTGGACTCCCACCTCAAAATTTAAAATGAAAAGTATGATAAGTTTTGATCATTTTGGTAACATTAACCAACCACGACTGTGCAGTATAGCGAGACTAATTGTGAAAAAATGCTAATGAATAACATCATGAAGCAAGAATCATCAAGGTACAAAGGAGAGCATACCTTGATCCGGCGTATTCCGATGATTGATACGGATTTACCTTTTGATTTTAAGCATCTACAATTTCCCGTGCGTTTGGCTTTCCGGTGACCATAAATAAATTGCAAAGCAGTCGTTGGAATTTTGAGGAATCAACTTGGAGTTTCCTTGCTTCTCTCATGGACAATTAATTATACGTGGCGTGTTCACGCGTCGGAGAACCATCATCTTTATATTGTAATTTACGTCCTCCAACGTTAAGTCATATCGGACAATGAATGGAATGGGTAAAATGATGCTCAAATGAGCCCAGGGTCCATAAAGCTTAAGAGTTACCCGACATTCGCCTTTGAGGATATGGGAAAACCCCGGAAAAACCTTATCCAGGTAACTCACACTGAGCGAGATTCGAACTCGGGACCTCTTGAACGTGAGGCAGACATGCTACCACCACGCTACCGAGGCGGGCTATATATTTGTGCATCACAAAGAAAGACAAAATATTGTTTTTCAGAAAGCTTTAAATTGATTAACTCGATTGTAACTATGTTATACTTAAACTTCACCCCAATTACAGAATAAATAATTAACTAATCCAAATTTGTTTTACTTTTATAGATAAGTTCAAACAGTTTTATTGGCATTAACATAAGAGATTTCTTCCGGGCTTTGGAGACGTGGTCTGATGGAGTTAAGCTGTCCATACGTTTCGTCCATCCCTGCGGTGGACATCAGCAGTGGCGTGGTCTTAATTTTCTAGGTGAAGGTTCAGGCACAACTGAACACTCCGTTTTATTGGCGTTATTAAGTTCGCCGAGTCATTAAGTTCAAGTTAAGCCATAGAAATCTGTTAAGATTCTGCAATAGTTTTTCGCGATCAAGAAGGCCGTGCACCGTCCTAAATAAAATATAGCCTTTTGTCGACATTGTTTAAAGGCCTACGCACCATTAACTTGTCTCCTAATTAATCACTTCCCATTATTATCAACCGATATTTCTGAGATTCATATCAATTAAAGCCTACAAAATGTATATATAATTAGCTTTTAATTCAACACAGAACCTAAATAAATATTTATAGAAATCGCTCTTATCCTTGCAATAATTTATGTATGAAGTATTTGTGATGGATGTTAACATATTTGCATTTCATTCACGTAGGTCCAAATATTTAAAACGTTGATATTGTGTTGGTGAGGGTAGGACACAAGCTTTCTCGGTGAATAACGCGGGTTAGGCATTACAAAACCTACAGTTGAGATTCTAAATTTAAACTCCCAACCAACAAGATAAATTTAAGGCGACAAATCAACGAATTCTCAGTAGGTACAAACGTAGGAGATAGAAAAACATCGTGAGGTTTGTAAGCAATGTTAGAGAGCTCATGTTACAGGGAAGGTTGTGTCCGGACGTGTTTGTTAGTTAAACACATAAGGAAACTGCTGCGATAACTATGGAAAAGAGTGCTCGTAGCTCGACACAGTGAAATGCATAATTCTTAACACTGGAAAATGGGTAACACATCTGATTCCAGTGCTCAGAATAAAGTGCGAGAGCACCACCTTCAATTTGAATTCATATGGTCACTGATTCCGCCATAAGATGCGCATGGGGCCAGAAAGTTAGACCAGCGCCGATAGATAGCGACAAGAGAGAATCGGCATGCTGAGATCAGGAATGACTGAAAAACTTGTGGATTTTCTAGTTTGAAACATCAATTTCTTGATTTTCAAGCAAACATTAAATTGGATTTGTCTTCGTTTTTAATCAAGACAAAATAAGAACTCTTGTACCACAAAAAAGAACATTGCTCTCGGCCGGTTTGCAGTTGCAGGTTGTCATAATGGTTACTAGTTCGCGGGATGCGAGTACAATTTTATTGGATGTATGACTATTCGGATTGCTCTCCTTACAGCAGCACAAGCTAATTTCAAATCTCCAAAAGAGCTGTTTGGCTACAAAATTTACCCCACTTTAGAAAAATAAAACACCAGGGTGTAAACAAGAAAGCGGTTTGGCATCCTGTACAAAATTAAAGAGGAGCAAAACGCTACCTCAACAATCAATTACCACATCATCCTGTAATCACCAAAATTATCAACCTGCGGTCAGACCCAAAACCTGTGTGAGTACGCAGCAAAAACCATTCTGGCTGTTAACAGCCTGTCAGTATACGACTTGGACTACACGAATTGCTCGTGATTTTATGGAATAAGAGTGAGCGGGCCGACGTCTTTTGACGGACGTGAGCCGTATCCTTTGTGTTGTCACTATTCTCTTTCGTGCATTTATTCATTTACTTATTTAAAGCTTCACACCAATGGAAGCTAATTGTGAAAATACGCCGCAATACATTTGCTATTAAACCAACTCCTCGTGTGCTACAAGTGATCATGTGCAGAGTGAAAAATTGCGAATAGAACTAGTAAACAGTGGTGTTCGCGTTGAAACTAGTTTGTGAGTGAACAGTGTTTGGTGCAATACAGTTCATTAGTGACGCGTATTAAGTATAAACCCACCACAAAACCGCGTGAGACGCACAGCTACGTGCCATTGTTGCACGCAACAAAAGGGGTCCCTAAACAACGCTGACTCAGCAGCCACTGCGGCTGACAGACACTGACAACCGCCACAAGATGGCGACGACCGCAGTGACAATTGCAGCAGCACTACCACCAGATGGCAGTCTGCCGCCTGGCAGCGGATTGATTCCACAAGGCGGTCGGCCGGCTGGCTTTTTAGCCCCACCCCTGGAGCACTCCAGCAGCGATCCGGCTTCGACCTCACCATTGGCCAACCTCACGGCAGCCGATACCCCAGCCCCGATGGAGCACAGTGCCATGGAGGACGAGGCAGTTGCGCGAAAGTACGCCCAACTGGAAAAGGACGTAAAAGACATCCAAAAAGAAATATCTTATCTCCAGGAAGTATTGGAGAACATGGCCCCAGAGTCCCGGGACTATGGAAAATAGCTAGCGACCTGGCACGCTGCTACCAGGAGCACGCAATCAGAAAACGACACCTTGTGCAGCAGGGAGAAGGCTGGCAGGCAGCATCGCCCAGAAAGCGACCCCACCAACGCAATAGCGACTCGGATGCCGAGCGCAAGAAAAACAAAAGGCAACATCTGCTCCCCCCTGGTCTCTATTAGAAACAAGTATGAGGCGCTGTCCTCTTCCGAGGAGGATGGCGATCTGGAACTGTCCACTGCCTTCCCTACCCTTCCAAACACAAAACCAAAGACAACCAAGCACCAACGGCCAACACGGCCAAACACTACTTCAGCAAAACCGCCAATAATCACCCCCACTCCTATACCCATCCCCACCCCTATATTCGCCACCGCATCAATCGCAGCCGCGGCTACAAACACAAAACAAACCTCACAGAAACTGCCGCGCATCGTCATTCTTGACGGCAGGCAACTAAAGTCCTGCAGATACCCCGGAGCTCCCTCCCAGCTGGCGCGTACACGCTTCAGAATACGCGCAACTGCCTCAAGCTGTTCCTCAATTGGAAAGAAGACGCCATCCCCACTATTACCAAGCTGAAGGACGCCGGAATGGAGAACTTTATCTTCAGCCTCTCCACTACATCCTGAAGCATCTTCCCGAGGACCTCGAATAGGACCGTATCCGCGAGGACCTAGAGGCGAATGGCTACACCAGCGTCCTAGTTCGTGAACTGAAATCACGCGGCAGGCCTCTGCCAAACTTCCAAGTTACCTTTGACAGGACCACTCAAAACCAGCGACTTCTTCAAGAAAGAGAGGTATGTCATATACTTGTCACTGTGGAGGTCCTGAAGACAAATAACAACATTACTCAATGCTTCAACTGCCAGCAGCTGGGGCACACATTTAAGATATGTCACATAACTTCCCGATGTGTCCTCCGCTTAGCTGACTGACCAAAGAAGGCAACGCAGGACGTTGCACCCCACTTTGCGAACTGTGGGGTGACGCATCCTGCCAGCTACAGGGGTTGTGAATGTTCCGCAACGAACGCCACAGTCGCCAACTGGAAGCCATGGCCAGGACACCCCCAAGTGCACAACGAGTTCCACGACCCATTGTCACCACGGCCCTGGTCAGAGATGGCATCTCATTTGCAGGCGCCAGGAGAGGGCAAAGAACACGCGTGCCGCCACCAACTGGCCCACCTCTAACAGCACCGCAATCCCAGGCTCCCTCAGGCGACCTGGGTGGCTTAAAAGAATCGCTGACTCTCTTTAAGGAGCTCAAATTTCAAAAAATGATACCAAATGTGCAACCATTCATCGGCAGGTTTAAAGGCTGCACCAAAACTTGGGAGAAATTAGAAGCTCTCATATGGCACCTCTCGGACATCTTAGAGTAAACGGCTCAACCAAGGGGAGGCAGACCTTTAACTCGCGCGCTCCTGTAGAGTGCCGACGGCATCTACAGGCAGCAGCATGAATTGACGCCGTATTTATTTGCAAAACAAAATTAAAGCAGGGGTTACCAAATCTTTCGGACCGATAGGATTGGCAGACAGGGAGGGGGAACAGCTATTTTACTAAAAAACAAAGTTGCTCAGCCTCTGTTACGATGCCACAATTGGCAGCGTTAGAGTGTACGGCTCTGAAAACATGTGTAAATAACAAAACGGTGATGCTGGTAGCCCTCTATCGGCCCCCCCAACTACCCCAACTGTAGACGCGACCTCGAAAATATCCTCGCTTTGGAGGAGCACGTTATAATGACAGAAGATTTCAACGCTCGCCACACGTGGTGGTTTGCACGTCGAGCAAACCGGGCTGGAAATCTTCTAGTAGACCTTATAACCGAAAATGACGACCTCGAGGTGTATTTCCCCCACGAACTCACCTTTTGGCACAAGTCAGGGCACTTCGACCCTGAAATTTTGGACTTCGTAATTACAAAAAATGCGACATTAACAAACAACTTCACTGTGTATCACAGCCTAGACTCCGACCATTTCGATATCTGTGGTGGCATCACGGCCGGTGTGCCCGGTCATATGAGGCATGCAGAAACTGACTGGAACAAATTTATATTCGAAATGCATAGGATGGCGCAGCCTGGGCTCCCATACTACAGCGAGGCGGACATCGACGTCGCCATTGAAAACTACACCGCCTCGCTGAACACGGCTAAAGGAAATTATACCATTTATGCCACAAGCCCACCCAGTTTTTGCACGTATCCTGAGGTGGAGCAGCTCATTGCCAGAAGGCGGCACTTGACGAGACATTGGCGGCTTACCCGCCAGCCTGAGTATAAAGTGCTAGCAAAATGGCTATGCAACATGATTCGGCAACAAATTTAAATTAACAAAATTGAACAGTGGGAGCAGAAAATATTAAACACCACACATTCGGACCATTATTTATGAAAATTATTAATTGCATTTAAAGTCTCCTCGAGCGGCAACTCAGGCACTGAGGCGCTGCACACTCGTCTCGTCCTTCACTTCTCCTCCGAGGAGAAATCCGAGGTTTTTGCAGACTGCCTGGCAGAAATATTCACAGAGAACCCTGCGACGATTCCCGAGTTAGAAGGGTAAGCCCAGACATGGGTACAAAACTGGCTGGCACAGAGGCATGAGCAACACTTTCCCTTCACAAAACCCAGGAAGTCTAAAAGCTCATTAGGAATCTACCTAATGTGAAAGCCACCGGCCCGGTCAGGTTGCCTAATGAGGACCTCAAGCATCTTCCGAGAATAGCCCTGGTGCAACTTACAAAAATTTTCAATGCCTGTTTGCAGCAAAATTATTTCCCTGGCACTTGGAAACGAGCCAAGATAATAATGCTTCCGAAGCATGGGAAAAATACCAGGCAGCCTCAGAATTACCGCCGCAGTTGTCTCCTGTCTACTATTGGTAAATTGCTATAGAAAATAATTCACTTTCGACTCCAGAATTAAATTTCGTCGATTGACAATTCTAACTCGCAATTTAGCTTTAAAAAGGACACTCAACAGACCTCCAGCTCTTAAGATTAGCAGATGACGTCACCGAACAATTTAACAATGGGGCTTCACCGTTGGCGCTATTTTTGTACGTAGAAGCCGCATTTGATCGGTGCTGGCACAACGGCCTGATTTAGAAACTGCACCGAGAATTTCCCGGCCTCCAAAATTCTCTACCATTGCTGCATAATTTCTTAGTAAATCGGCGCCTCTTCGTCCAAGTGGGTTGCTCCCCCTCAAAGGAGAGGTTGATACAGGCTGGCGTATCACAGGGTGCCATTATGTCTCCCTTCCTGAACATACTGTTCACCAACGACTTTCCCGAGGACGCCAGATGCAAAGTTGCAATGTATGCTGACGACACTGCAATATACAACCATCATAAAAATCCTCGCTATGGACTTTTAGAGATGCAGCGGTACATTGTACGCTTCCTTTCATGTCTTCATGACTGGAAAATAAAAATTAATGCGAACTAGTTCAAGGTTATGCATTTTACAAAGCGGCGCCCTTTGACAATGGACCTAATGGTCGATCGTCAAGTATTGCACTGTCGTCAGCAGGTCAAGTACCTCGGGGTGACGTTGACACGCACGATGCAGTGCACTACCCACCTAAAAGATAGCGCCAACAAAGGGCGGCAGCGATGAAAGATGTGCGCCCCCATATTAGAAGCAAACAGCTAAAGCTGCGCTCTAAGATTGTGCTCTACAGACCTTTTATTTTATCCGTGGTCCTGTAGGCCTGCGTGGTCTGGGCCAACACCTCCAAAACCGTCCTAAGATACCTCCAAACCTTACAAAACCTCTCCTTACCTAAAATCCTATCTGTCCCTATCCGCACGACTACTGCCAGCCTCATCAAGAAACCCATATCCCCTACATCCCCGAGGCCGTTACAAAACAAGCCTCTTCCATCTGGCCGCGCATACGGCAACATAGCAATCCCAAAATTAACAACATTTGTAAAGGTGAACCAAAACACCGTAAGCATGCACACATAAATATATTCCAATGCCACCGTTACACCGCAATGCGCGCCCAAGACCTTCCGACCCAGACATTTCCCCATATGCAGAGGCCACCGTCACGGCAGCCCAGGAGCCAACAGCACGCTGCCGCACGGAGCAGTGTAAATAGTGTAAATAGTGAAGTGTGTGTGCCTGTGTGCGTGATGGACTTGGACGTACCTGGTACGCCTAGGTGTGTGCGTGTGTGCGTGCGTGCGTGTGTGTGTTTGTGTGTGGGGGTGTGCGTGTGTGCCTGCGTGTGTGTGTTTGTGTGTGTGTGAATAAAAGCGCAAAATAAGCGCTTGTAAATATTATACATAACAAAAAAAAAAAAAAAAAACTGAAAGACACTAACTTAATAAAACTGTTCTTGGGCTAAGAAAGGTCACCGTATGGGTTTTATATACACCCACGTAGACAATAAGCATTTAATCCCTAACCATTACCTCAATGAAAATTTTAGCCTTTATGCCGGGCCCCTTTGTCCCGGCACCAGGCCATGAAACTCAAAATAAAAACCTGAAACCTGGAACAATTTTATTGTCAACTGAAACTGCTGCCGCGTTATGCACGTATTTCTATAAAAGTTTTGGAGCTCTTTAAAGACCACAACCATGATTTACTTCCCATTTGTCTGCCGTTAAGGATTGTGCAAATCAACTCTTGCTATTCTATTCCAATACGTGGACCATTTATTAATTGGTGATTATAGTTGAAATAAAACTTTCGGCTTCGCTGCAGTATAATGAAAACCATCATTCAGCGTGTCTTTGCACTTTCGTGTACAATAGGTTGTTACCTGTTACCAACCAAATTACTTTGAATCTCGCTACAGGTTGAGCAAAATGGCGCTACGTTCCGCAACAAATTATGTATAATGGTGATTATGATGATCATGTTTTTAATGAGGTTGTTAATATACTTATTAAAGTAATAACCCACTTAAACGGGAGAAGGGGTATATGCACTGGCTGCGTAAAATGTTTTAAGGTCATCTCTGTCAGAAGATTCTATTGTCACTGCAGTACTTTATAGTCTTAGGAGGTCCCTCAGTGTTTGAGGATTCTGTTTATTTCCTTTTTTAGATTTAATGTCAGCCATTATGGAAAACAATCTTTCTCATAAGCGTTCTTATGAGACAACACAAGTAATAGTTTAGCGAATTTTGAAATATTCGAAAGGACATATTTCCCTTCAAAACACATTTCTCCTGCTCTGCACCAGAACACAAAGGGGAGTCATTCCAGGCCAAAACGAACACGTCTGAGACATGACCCTTTTGTATTTTCTCCAATTTTTTTTACGTAACACCTAGAAGATATTAAACAACCTGTCTATTTTGTTTTTGGTGTGGCATGATTATTCAGAGGTTTGTTGAATATTATATTTTCCGTATATTCGTCTGCTGTATTCCATGAAAATCGTTATAACAAAGATTATATGAATAATGAAATGTTAGTGTTTGAGAAATTATGAAGTACACATATTGCAGTTCAATATGCTATTATTTTAGGTTCGGTGAAAACAAAAAATGGGCGCCATTTAATGGGGTGAGTTTTTCAAAATGTGTTTTAATTAACAACTTACTACTTTATAAAACCGAAGAAATATAATTATAATCTTTGAAATATTGTGCATGGAATTTCATTGGTTTAAGAATGGGATTGAAGTAAACCGTGGTGTTATAAATACTTTACTGGTGGCGAGTGAGGTGATTCATGTCCGGACCGAGAGCGCTGTGTACACATGGGCGAGCTATCATTTTACTTCCGGTGTTAATGGGCGCCATTTAATGGGGTAAGTTTTTTCAAAATGTGTTTTAATTAGCAACTTATTACTTTAAAAAACGAAAAAAATTCATTATAATCTTTGAAATATTGTGCATGAAATTTCATATTTTCAGAATGGGATTGAAGTAAAACGCGGTGTTATAAATACTTTACTGGTGGCGTGTGAGGTAATTAATGTCCGGACCGAGAGCGCTGTGAACACATGGGCGAGCTATCATTTTACTTCCGGTGTTTACCATTCAGATCTGCATCTATGCATAATAAGTTGAAACCTCAGTATGTTGTGAACTGATTTCGTGTAAGTTCTGAAGCGTGGAAGTTTATTTTCATCATGTCAGATTTGGTTCAAAGGAGTTATTGTTGCTGTTTTAATCCATTCAAACTACTTAACCACAGAGTAGGACAAAAAAAGTTGTCGACAATTGTCGCAAGAAAATTTATAAACTTCCAAAGCAACAAAGTACAAGTAAGTTATGTGTACCAATTGCAAGTGAAAGTGCAGTACTAGAAGAATGTGAAAATACAGATAGTGATAGTTTTTCCTCATCCTCCAGTGATGCAGTAAGTATGGACACAAAAGACGCAGCAAGAAAACTGAATGAGAGTTTAGTGGCAATAGGAGAATCGCCTATAAAAAAAAAAGAAAATTATCGACAAAACGTCATTTTCGGGATAGGTTTCAGAAAATATCGCAGGCAATGAAGGATAAAGTATTTCATATTGCAGACTCCACTTCAAATGAAAATTCATATCATTCTGAAATAATACAGAAACTAATAAATTTTTTCCATGAAACTGATGACAAAACTCTCAAAATACAAATACTGACGATTTTTGACAGCTGGTCTTAAAAGAAAGTAAAACAACATTTTGGTGTGTCAACTCACATGATACGAATATCTAAACAGGTGGCTAAAGGAAAAGGAATTTTGGGAACTCCAGACACCAAATCAGGAAAAAGCCTTGACCCATCTACATTTAAAGAGGTGTCTGAATTTTATAATTCTGATGATGTGAGTAGGGTTATGCCTGGCAGAAAAAATGTAGTTTCTGTTACAGAAAATGGTAAGAGAATCCATAAACAGAAACGATTGATACTTTTCAATCTTAAGGAAACTTACCAAAGCTTTAAAGATATGCATCCGGATATCAGAATAGGGTTTTCAAAATTTTGCGGAATTAAGGCCTAAGGAATGTGTACTTCTTGGAACTAGTGGAACCCATTCAATTTGTGTTTGTGCTCATCACCAAAATGTCAAATTAATGCTTGATGATATCAGTATTTATCATTTCACTGCAAATTCAAATCCCATTTTAACCAATTATAAGGACTGCTTGACACACATCGTCTGCAACCCCCCATCATCTAACTGTTTTTAAAGACATGTAAAGCTTGTCCAGGATCTGAAAATATAACAAATCATTTACAACAACTGCTTGATGAACAAGATACTCATGAGATTGCCTACAGACAGTGGGTGACTGTGGATCGCACAAATTTAGAAACCTTGATTTCGCCCGTAGAGGATTTTCTAGGCAAATTATCAACAAAACTCAGCAACATTCATAGCACATACATTCATAGCTCAGCAGCAGAATTTATTTTTGCGGGAGTGTAAAGAAAGTCTGGTACTAGGCGAATGCATAGTGATAGCTGATTTCTCGGAAAATTATGGTTTTGTTATTCAGGATTCCGTTCAGGGGGTACACTGGAACAATAGTCAGGCCACAATTCATCCTTTTGTGGTCTACTATAAAGACAATAATGACATAAATTTTTTTTAACTTTGTTGCTATTTCTGAGTGCTTAAAACACGACACCAGAGCTGTACGCCTTTTCCAAACAAAACTGTTACTGTTTCTCAAACAGAAACTGAGAGTACTGCGTAAAGTAATAAATTTTTCAGATGGGTCAAGTGTTCAGTATAAAAATAAAACAAATTTTTCAAACATCTGTTTACACGAAAATGACTTTCAAATTCAAGCAGACTGGCACTGTTTCGCCACATCCCACGGAAAAGGACCTTGTGATGGCATCGGCGGTACTGTTAAAAGACTTGCAATGAAAGCTAGCCTTCAGCCTGGAATAGACCCTATCACAAGTCCAAGAAAACTGTTCACCTGGGCCGAGAAGAACATTTGCAATGTAGTTTTCAACTTTTTCTCCGATAGTCAACATAAGGAGCACAATAATGTATTTCAATCAAGATACCAACAACCAAAAGTGGTGCGAGGCACTTTACAATGCAATCTTCTGTGCCAATATCTGTATCTCAGGCAGTAATAAAAATCTATTCGTTGCAAAGCGAATGGAGAGTAGTGGATATTAAAACTCTTTAATCAATCTATGATTAATTTTAAATCAATGCAATAAAATATGTGATGACTGCAAGTGTAAATTTGTGACTGGTATTTAAAACTATGGAATGTCGTGTGATGAATGTGATCAAAGATAACTATTAATAGTATCATCACCAAGCTTCTGGAAACAGAAATCATAATTGACATTGTAGTTGATGATGGCAGTGCAACGCAAGATGCACCATCAGCTGCCACATGGTGTGTGTGTGTGTGTGTGTGTGTGTGTGTGTGTGTGTGTGTGTGTGTGTGTGTGTGTGTGTGTGTGTGTGTGCGCGTGCGTGTGTGCGTGCGTGCGTGCGTGCGTGCGTGCGTGTGTGTGTGTGTGTGTGTGTGCGTGTGTGTGTGTGTGTGTGTGTGTGTGTGTTGACCTCGTACGTAGCGCTGCACGACTTGGTAAGTTACTTAATTTCTCTCTTATTATTTGGAATCCCAATCTGAATTTTTTCCTGAGGTTATATGATATCATGAGGTTAGTTTTAAATTTTTTTCGGAATTTTTTTAGCAATGTGCTAACATTGATAATGATATATGTAATCTTAAGGCCTTTCTGAAAATGTAAATATTACACGAAATATTTTTTGTTTAATGTGTAAATGAATTATACATTTCAATTTAGTAAATGAGCCAAAAATTATATTTTTCTGCCAAAAATAACCAGATATATTCACATTAATGTATAACGATGCGCTCAAAATACCCAAATGTTTAAAGCTTTTTATTGGCCAAAATAATTAAACCAGAGAATTACAAAAAAATACGTGTATCAGTTTTTCCTTCATAGAACATATAAACTCAATATCAGTGAAATCGGAGACCTGAAGGTCAATTTTCCCTGAAATTTGTGCGATTTGACATGGAATGACTCAGGGGTTGTTTGATTCAGTTAACATTTCTATAATATATAATTGGTTGCATAAACGATGTACAAAGACACACTATTCACTTCACAAGTTGAAAGTATGATATAAATTGCAATAAAGCCTGAGGCCCTGAGGCTATCGTAGCTGGCATAAACATGTTGATAACTTGACACCCATCGAGTAATATGTTTATGGCAAAGCGAGAAGGTCCATCGGAAAAAATTCACAACTCACGGGATGTTTACCTCAGCTTATCGGACCTACAGGGCGAGTCCAGTGTATGTATACTCTGTAAAGATATAATCATGTCTTCTGGACAGCAATGTGTCATACTTTGACTGGTGTGATAAAACATATCATATAGACACACGCAGCTTCCAATCGCTCTATTTGTGTTTCGTAACTAACTGTACATCAATGTACTAATAATCCACTGTTCTAATCGACCAGATAAGACCCGATAAGGGACTATCGCAGCGCTTGTCAGCTGAAGGTCAATACGCCTCAACGCTCTGTCGAGTAATACTGTCAGGCCTGGTGCTTGACGTAAATAAATAGATAACAACCTGAGATACCATCCCCATTAGAGATTCTTTAACACGGTTTCCTTATGAATAGTTCCATAATATTATGGCATTTGCTTTTAGGATAAGTTTGATTAAAATAATTGACAAATGTCGCTACATTTTCCCACTTTTTCGTATTTCTCCGCTATGTCTTCGGAATGCTCAAATGTCGCAACGCGTAGCAGAATTCCGCCACGGCTGACATCACTGGTTGTGGCACTCTGGAATGTAACAATACTGTGGAGGCAGTGTTATGGGATACTTTCTACGTTTCTAATTCCGGAATTCAGACGAGATCAAGACTGGTATACCTCCTAGCAAGAGAACCATTGCTAATTGAAGACATCAGACATCAGTATTTGCGGCAGTACACCGCTGCATTTAGAAAGCAATTAAAGTATATGAAGATAAGAGTACTTATGTTTTGGAGTATTTCTGAAATTATCAGAAGGTTAATTGACATTTCCCCGATTCTTGGTTTTGTAACTATGCTGCTCAGAGACACACTTTCACACATAAATAAAGGTTCTTTCTGTATTCCGGAATTCTAAAACTGTATTTTTAATTAATACATAGTGTTTTTTCTAATTACTATAAGTACGTATTAGATAAAGTACACAACTTTTGTTTTACACTCTTACTGTTATACCAAATGCCTGCTTCTCTATCTATTTACTTGTTAATTAAGATAAATATTG
This sequence comes from Mantis religiosa, assembly GCA_030765055.1. Lineage (NCBI taxonomy): Eukaryota > Metazoa > Arthropoda > Insecta > Mantodea > Mantidae > Mantis > Mantis religiosa. Next base: position 139,363,453 of record CM060949.1, read on the forward strand.
CAGAAATTTAGAGCTCAAAATTACAGACCTAATTCTCATTATTGATATGATATCTATAATATTTTTACTTCGGAAAATATCAAGTCGTTGTTGACGTTTACCTCCTGGACATGCAACGAGATCATAATTGTAAAGCCGTCTTCTAGTGACCAATTCTGAATAAATTTGATACTTAGTTTATGAACTATATAACTGTATTTCCATTGTATCTGTAATGATATACGAAATAAGGCAACTTATGCAAACATTTATGTCCATCAGCATAAATCATATGGAAGAACAAACTTAGGGAAGTTTAGTTGTAGAAGAACTAGTACAGAAAGTCCTGTGTATTATTTAACGCCCGCTTTTACTACATACGGCACCGCAGGCGGTGACACTGATGTTACATGGGATGAACATGCAGCACCGGTGGAATGAGATGGTGGGGGAAACCATCGCCGTGTTGTCCACCACAAATCTCATTTTGCGGTCGCCTGGGATCGAACCCGGGCCGCCTTGGTGAGAGCCAAGTGGTCTAACCACTGAGACACGGCGTGGACCTACGAAGTCCTGTGACTCTAGCGTAACAACTGATTTAAAAAGAGGAATTAGGCCACGGCCCGAGTTTTACATTGTTTGCATGGCCATGGAAAAAAAGAAGGAATAACCAACTTACAGTTAAAAGAATGGGAGGAAAGGTTTACAAATCTTTAACTTTAAAATTATAGCAAAGAATAAATTGCAAATGCAGCACAGAACATGTCTTTGTATGCGTTAGCTGCTCCAGAGGTCCAGAGGTAGTCCTAGTCGGGCGGGGCTATTTTTCTTCTTCCCCGTCCGGGTGTCTTATGCCGCAGTACCTAGCCGCTTTGCGGCTTAACCTGCGAATTGAGCTAGTAGCTCCATGTTCTGCTGGGGTGTTTGAAAGTATTGGAAATTTGGAATGGGTTGCCCCTTTTGTCGTGGGCAGCTGCACTTAATCGTTCCCCCGTTTTGGGAGACACGATTTAATTTTTTTTTTTGCACCATTTTGGCTACGGGTTGTGTAGCGCTTGGTCCATCGGTGTAAAAATTGGTCCCAGAGATATCTGAGGTTTTCCTTGGGTTACCCAAGAGGTCCCAAGACGTCTCTCGGCAGTCTGAAGGACGACAAGCGTCTTTGATCTCTCGGGTCATACCTTCCCAGGGAGTTCAATAAAGGGTTGGGGTGAATTTGGATTTTGTCGTACATTGATCGTGCCCTCTCGCGAATGACATCGACAATGTACGGGATCTGGGAGTGCTCATGTAGGATATGAGCAGGGAATCTCCAGCCTGTATCGTAAATGATGCGGAGTGCCCTGTTTTGCAGCGTCTGGAGCCTGACGAAAGTGGTATTACCCACTGTTCCCCAGATTTTACAGCCGTACAGAATCATAGGCGGAATGATCGCCCGATACAGCTGGAGTTTGAGTCGGATCGGCATGTTTGATCTGAAAATAGGGTATAGGCTCCGGAGTGCGACGTGCCCCAGCTGGACCTTGCCCTTGACGTGCGTAACGTAAGTCAGCTTACGGTCCAGCGTCACCCCGAGATACTTCGCCGTTTGCACCCATGGGATTCGACGGTGCCCTAAAACGAAGTTCTGCTGCTACCAGTTGGCTCTGGTTTTCGCCAGGAGAATAGCAGAGCTCTTCTCCAGATTAATTGGCATTCGCTATTTTGCGCTCCATTCGCCAATGACCCGGAGCTGGGTTTGGATTTGCCGGAAGCTGTACCGTGTATTCCTATTGACTGCGAAGATCATGAGATCGTCCGCATACTGACAGGTTTGGGTGTTGTGGTGCGTTGGAATGTCGGCCATTTAAGCTGCGAAGAGCGCCGGCGACAGCACGCTGCCTTCCGGCACTCTAGCGCCAATGGGCCGCTCTGTGGACAGCGCCCCCTCCACCTTTACTCGGAAGCTTCGGTTTCCGAGGAAACCGGCTAGCAAGGAAATGTATGGAGGCGGGATCTGATGCTCTAGGAGCTTGTAAATGAGCCCCTCGTGCCAGGTTGTGGCGAATGCCTTCTCCACGTCGAGCAGCACTGCTACCGTTTCAGACCTTTCCTGGAATCCCAGGGAGGCCTTCTCGGCAACCCGCAGTATCTGCTCTGTCGTGGAGTGGCCAGAACGGAAGCCAAACTGGTGTTCCGGGATTAGGCCCCTTTCCTGTAAGAATAGTTAACCTTATATACTGTTCTTCCAGTTTATCAGTTAGTCTAAAGTCGTCAAGAATGAAGACAATTTCCTCCAAAAATAATATATTCAAGATGTTCGTCTCAATTCACTAAAACTCTGAAGACATATGCCAAGTTCCGATTTTAACTGCGCTTTTTATACTGTTTGATTGTATGCAGACAAGTAGAGCTTGTTTTAAACTTCTTGGGATTAACCTCATAGTTCTTGTGGCTTTAGCAGAACTGAGAAACCACCAGAGGCAGCCAAAGTATGTAGATTGTCGTTTAATCGCTCAGTTTATGTTGAATGGAACAAACCATTCAGCAAATACTCCTTGTAATGTGTTATACTTTCCCAATACTTACACTTTTCTCTACATGAGGTAGACTACTATAATTAACGTAGATTCGTTTGAAAGGTAGGACACATAGAACTGTGTTTATTTACCTAAACGAAATTTTAAGGGAAATAAAAGGACAACACTTAGAGGAAGCCGTTGTGGGATAGTCAATTTTTACTATTATTCGCAATCTCCAATTTCTCATCCCAGATGGCGATGTCGATGTTTTGCAGTCCTTCACGGAGTCATACTTTAAATTACATCATAGTGGGCCTTGTGGTTTAGTTTCTGCAACTGTTTTCCCGCATCAAATGGATACATTTGTAGCCTTACTCTCCCCAATATGCAACAGGGCCAATTGTGGATATTACGTAATGTGTTTACACCATAAATTAGCGTCCTTATTAATTATTTTATACGATTGTCAGCCGATATATGAATCATATCATATTAAATGAACATGTGTAAAAGAAAACAGTGTATTTGTCTTCAAATCGACGCGAATGCATGAATAAATACCTGAAGAAATACTCTCTTGAACTTGTAGGATTACCAATATAAAATATTTATGAAGGATGGCAACATCTTTTTTCTTGTGATTCTCGTGGGTGATAAAACCTAAAACACTCCTATTGTGCTGAAGGGAGAAAGTCCTGAGCTTTTTTCGGGGGAATAACGTGAGTTAAATGTCACAACCTCTTAGTTTAGATTCAAAATTTGATCTCATAATCCACAAGATTTGAGTTGAAAGTGATAAACCAAAGAATGCTCAGCAGGTATAAACAGAGTAGTTAGCAAAATCAGTGACAGTTTGTGAGCAGTATCAGAGTTCTATTTACACGACAAAGAAAATTCTTGTTGGACGACGTATAAAGACAAAGTAAATGAAAAAGAGAAATGGAAATATAGGCGAGCCGAATCTGCGTGATTGTTGCTCCACATCGGCATTTAAAAATAAAGTAATTTAAGAATATTTTTCGAAGAAATTATGTTACTTATTCAA